>JABSTQ010009290.1:0-65000 GCA_013358835.2 Ixodes persulcatus
TGCGTTTCTTTTGAACTGCAGTAACGAGCAACGTAATTAGTAAACGAAAAAAATATGACAAAGTGCAAGGGAGCGGCTATAATTTGAGCATGATCATTAACCTGAGGTTGGTGTTGGAAAATAAAAAACGCGAAGGAAATTTGAAAAAGAACAGGCAACGTCGGAAACTAAGCTAGAACGTTTATTTTGTACACGCCTTATATACCGATTATCTAACGCCGTCGTTACAATCACCAGAAACAATACACGACAAGAAGAGGACGCAATAGAAAAGGGTATTCAGCCTGCTTCAGGTACGATTTACATAAAACAAGTCAAAATAAAGGCGACATGGTGTAAGTTAAACATACGTCCTCTTGTCCTAGAGTATTGTTGCTTTTGGTGATTGTAGTGACGGTGTTGGAGGAGTGATATATGAGGCGAGTAAAAAATAATCTTTGTAGCTGAGTTTGAGACGTTGCCTGTACTTTTGTTTTTGTCTTCCTTCGCGTTTTTCATTTTCTTACCCCGGTCTCAGGTTTATCATCATGTGAAATTAGCAGAGTTTTGAGCGAGTAACCAGTAACAATATAGCACTACTTTATTTTAGTAACGTAAACATGTCTGTCTACTCTGTGCTTCGCACGATCAGGCAAAGGCGTAGAGGTGTTGGATTTATGGTGTCTCGTATTTAGTGCGGGCCATAAGAGTTAATTATTGGAGCTATTTTGTTACTGGTGTAGACGCAGTGACGTATAATATTTTGCTATCTGCTCAAGCGCGAGAGACCAGAATGATATCACCATGCGCGCAAATGACTCGATTATACATTTAATCCTCCTATATTTTGCAAAGACAAAGCTCGTGCGTACACGTGTGTATTTGTGTGTATGAGAACAAATGAAATCTGCGTAAGTTCGTTAGCTGTAACATAGCAACGATGATGAATCGATTATCCTAGCGCCACATAGCAAGCGCGAAAGAAAGCTTTTTCTGAGATTGAGATAAAGCGCTCGCTTATCATGTGTGGTTCTCTGGAGTCCCTTCTATGTGTTTGACCGTTCGAGACAGCTACTGCATAGGTGTTACAGATAAGGAGGTGTGGCACCGTAACGAACGCGACACTATGAACTCAAACATTGCACTAGAGCATTTCTGAATTTCAGTCAAATACGTCCGCACCAAATGTAAGGCTGAAGTGAGCTTTGGGTTCACGTACCCCGACACAAACGGCAACAAAATGAGGGAGCTTTGTGCAGCAGCGAGTGCTGCATTCCCCGAGCAGCTGTCGACCTGCTACTGACACTCCTGCTAGGCTCACCGTGTACACCGGTGAAAAATGACCCAATACACGCTTTCGATTATTGAAAGTAACGTTCGGGTGATTGATACCTTTCTCAGAAGCTCGCGCATGGTAGACCCCGTGCTGTTCTTCCTTGAGCGAGCTGGCACTTGGTCCAGATTTTGTCCTTTCTTCAGTCCCGTCTGCTTCACGTTTCTTTGCCATCATTTCGTTTCCTCTACTTTAGTTATTTCCTTGTAATTTTTTCTTGGTTGTAGTTTATTATTGTGTTTCTGGTGGTGCCCTCTGGGCCGTTCATTTCCGATCAGTTCGTTTTCGAAGCGAGGTTGTTCCGTTTCCTTGCTTCGTATGTTTTGTGAAACTATACTTGACAGTCTACGCCGGATTTTGTTTTTATTGATATTGCACTCTTGTCATAGTAGTGCTTGGAATATATCAGTGTTTACGCTTTTCATATTGTGCTTCGCCAAGGTCTTTTTCTTCTATGCCATCGCGTATGTTTTAGTTTTTCGGGGATCGCCAAAAACACACGTCGTTTTGGTTTCACCGCAATAGTATTCCTCTTTCTTCAATAGGTTTACCCACATATGGATGTTCAAGTAAACAAGGTCTAGTCTTAATCTTGAACACGGCATTTTTTTATATAAATCTTACTTTCAGAGTCAAGGAGGGCAGGAGATTGAAAAGGAACCTTTGTTTATTGATTTGTGAATATTATAAATCAAAATAGTATATTTGCAAGCGACCAGTTAGCATAGGCCTGGATCGATTTAATCAAAAATACAATTTTGAAAAAGAAAAGTTAATGCAGTGATTGAAAAGGGGGAACTTGATAGAAGACGAGAGGCAAACATTCCGAGGTTTTCAGACTCGCTTCCTGAAAAGATTAGAAAGCTTACAAACAAGCGGAATGTATCAATTATATTACTGAAATGCCAGAATGCTTCAAAACGTAGTGTGTTTTTACGCGCAGTAGATTCGCGTTCGGTTTATTTTATCATTTTAAAATACCACAGCTGCCGTTTTTGAATTCGCTCTCACTCTGCAATCGCACTCTACCATCACAGGGTTTTTGTAGAATCTGGGCACACGAGTTACATAACAATATAGGCAGCTGTGGTTTTGTTCAAGTTATCTTTAAAAATTATATTGATTTTTTATGCAGGTTCTGTGCGCCAAATAAGTATGTCGCATTCAGAGATCACATAGCATTTATCTTAGTGGGCGGAAGGGCTCAAGTTGGCAAGTGCTTGACGACATGACCAGCCTCCACGCTTCATTTACAGGCGTGCGCCTCCGTGTGAACACTTCATGGCCGCCCCGTGTTGTCTTCTTTTGTTGGGCTTCTATGGCCATTATAGACTCGTGGTTTCTATTTCTAGAAGGCGCGATGTTTATTGCTCCTTGAACTGTGCACCATGTCAAACCAGTTTTTCATAGCAAAGTATTCGAAATATCCAATCTGGATAAATTCCAGATAGACCTCAGTATGATTTTCCAACCAGCACTTCAGGAGGAAAGGTATTCGGAGGTCACAAAGGAGTTGTCCTACAGCCCGGCTCGACAACGGGAACGCATCAGATTTTGAGTTTCTTTTGAAGTTAAAGTGCCTGAACTACCCGCGAAGCAGCACCACAGACAATTCTTGCACTTTTGTTCTTGAACTGCTCTGCCTCCTGACCAGTCAGAGCGAATTTCTACTCCTTCACCGACGTGGTGACTCTCAAGGGCAGCGTTTCTCTCTAAACGGTTTAAGCTCCTCCCTACACTCTTAGAAATGCGGGGCGTATATACTCTTTGTCTCATATGTAACACCTCAAAACTACATTTGGACGTTCAGTCCACTGACGTCGAGCTCACGATACCAACTTTTACGAGCGGCTCGATAGCTGTTGGATATAACGCACTATATAGCTAATAAAAACAAAAAAACAAGGTTTTTGAAGCAGGGCCAAAAGAAAAAAACACCCTTAATTGTCTCACTGTAACCTTTAATGCGTCCATTAGCTATTTTAATACGTGGTATCGGTCGACAATCAAGCTGCGCTTGAAAGTTGGGATCGTCAGTTTCACGTCTGTGAACTGAACGTCGAATTGTTGTTTTGGGGTGTTGCGTATGGGACATGGGTTGTACCCCTAATTCTAAAAGTGTAGCGCACCGCCGTAAATCATAAATGAGAAACTCGCAAAAACAATATAACATTTTTTTTTTAATAAAAAAGAAGTGATTTAGGGAGCATTCACTGTCCGCCGCAGTTGCGTGCCGGTGTGCTCAACCGATACCACCTAAAAGAAAGGCCTGCGGATGACGTCATGGTTAGTGGATCCTCGGCCCGCTCCAAGCGGCAAACACGCGAAAACAGCTTGAGAGAAGGCCGCAAAGCGGCATATGTGTGCGTCTGTCGTCGCCACGTGCTAGCGTCGCGCTCGTTGCGAGACGCTGCAAGACGCGCTGCGGCGTCGCTGAAGAGAGCTCGGCGGTGCTGCGCGGATTCGCTAAAGATGACGTTTGGCAGGAGAGGCTCTGGTCTTGTATTTTGGGTGGTAGTGGCTCAAGGCGTATACGTGACTTGCACGTGACGTCATCGCACCATGCTGGTGGTCACTTGTACTTGTTCTTGCCAGGACAAAAACATTTGGTTCTGTGAAATGTATGCTCCACAAGGCACCCGCTCAGCGGCAAGACCCCTAGAATGGCCGCTGATAGAACGTCAGTGCAAGCCAAGTATTGCTAACAACTGATTATAATTCTCCGCCTGTCACGTCAATAGTATTGTTGTTATCGGGTCCTGAGAAGTCATTTTTGGAGATTAATTCTTTAAAAAAGACACAACTCAGTTTGGTGCTTGCAACTGGCGTGCATTGATATATATATATATATATATATATATATATATATATATATATATATAAATTGCAGAACGATAGAAGGCACGCGAAGCATTTTACGGCTTTCTGGAAAACCGCACAAATTCGACGGTTTTTTAAGTTTCGGTTTGCTATCGGAGCGCATCTCGGCCCCGGCGGCACCGCGCCCCGTGGAGAGATAGTGCTACCAGCCTCTGCTGCGTCGCGCGATGACAGCGCAGCAGAGGTTAACTGCACTATCTCTCCACGGGGCGCGGTGCCGCCGGGGCCGAGATGCGCTCCGATAGCAAACCGAAACTTAAAAAACCGTCGAATTTGTGCGGTTTTCCAGAAAGCCGTAAAATGCTTCGCGTGCCTTCTATCGTTCTGCAATTTGTTGATATAGTGTTTTTTTGATGATGCTGAGCAATTTTCTAATTGAAACCATGCCCTTAAACACAATATTAAAAAAGTTAATTACGCAAAAATAATTGACAACTTAATTATCCCTGACTTTAATAATTTTCCTAAATGGGCCCCTCGCCCAGGGTCAAAATAACAGAAGCCTTTTTTCGTTGCGATGAGTAGTTTTCGCAGGAGCGATTTGGCCTAAGTTCTCTGAAACACCCGGTATATGCCGGGTGTTTCACTTTAAGTCCAACAGATTTATTACAAACATTCGTAAAAAATGCACTAAAACAGTCTGGGGAGGTGAGTTATACGGCCGGCCAGAGATACATCATATAGGTGGCTAATTTGTGCGATAGGTCGGATAATTAACTAAATTTTCTTAATTAACTTTTTAATTAGTAAAATTAATCCTATGGTGTTGGATATGGAGATGCTGAGCACAATCAAAAACAACTTCATCAGTTATTTTTAGAACGACTTGAAGCCCGTGGAAAACTCGGGGGCGCACAAGGTTACCACTCGTGCAGCAGGAGCAAAGCTAGCAGTGGCGGAATGTGTATATATACGAATAACGACTAAGTGTTTGCACCAGGGTGGAGAAATCACTTGATTGTGTTGTTAAAGTGAGTAATTATTGTCTAGTTACCCTATGATTGATAATGCTGACAATGTAATCATTGATTCCCCTGTTATATTTGTCGTCAAAACACCCAGAATGTGACGTCAAAAAGTTGAAAAGAAATATTCCAACATATTCACATTTGTTTAATCATAAAACGTGTTGTTAAGAAGATTATAAAATTGTTTGGAGTAAGTATTTGAGTGTGACCGTCAGTTCAAGTTTGGTGTACATTAATTTGTCGCATGTGGGCGAAAACAACCTTCATTGTTCAGGCATAAACACGACAGTTTCTGGTTATTTGCGAAGTTGATAAACGAGAATGGTAACTTAATTTTTTTTAACTGAATCAATACCTTTGATCTACCCGCTTCGATTGGCCACTGCCCTTCTAAAGATCAAAAACTGCTGTAATTCGCCGAACTTTAAGACAACATTGAGCGCCCAGTTAACTGAAGACAAGGAATTTCAATGTCTCTTCGCCCCTGCGGGTTTTTGTGTCTTTGCTCCAGCCAATTGGAAGGCGCGATGCGCATTCAGAACCGTAAAAAAACGTGTAGACGCTTTGCACATATGCGAGATTACAGCAGCCATTGCTTCCTTCTCTAGTCTTACGGAGATACCAAGCCGCTGACGCGGGCTTTGACAAGCCTCCAAAAAGGCCCATGCTAGGCAGAAGCAGTAGGAAACAGTCGGATCTAAAATGACGTTAACCTGTCCTGCTTTGGCGATGATGCAGCGAGGTGATCAAAATAAGAGGAAACAAAAACTGTAGATCGGTTATGGCAGGGCCCCTGCACAGATACTGCAAAACGTCCATAACCACGTTTAAATAATTTGGCGTAAAACAAAAACAAAATGACAAAGCAGTGTCTTCCGAGCACGTATGTTTTTCGCCTAAAGAAGCGAAAAGAAGTATCGCACTTTCTCAACAGCACAAAAGACTTTAATCCTTCAAGCTGGTATTTTTTTTTTTCTTAAAACAATGCAGAGCTCGTTTTTGTACGAATGAAAGGAAACAAAATAATTGTCGCACTTTGTGTCCGGAAATAAAGGTCTAGACGTGGTCCGCATACAGCTGTTTTATTTTGCACAAGAAACCAAAGCATCTGAAACAAACCTGAAATAGCATTACGGCTTCCGCGAGATGGCCATAGCGTTCAGTATACAGAACCTGACTATAACTCTTTCTTGTTGTTTTTTCTTTTGTTTTTTATGTGTGAAGTTAATGTGGTTACGAGTTTATACAGTTCCGGCTTCAGAACGTCGTTTAAATTCTCACAGCTTTTGAGAGACGAGGACGTGAGCGCATTAGAAAGAACCGCGTTCGGAAACAAAGCTGTTTCCTGAGTTTGCTCAGATGCCCTACAAATGCACAAACAAGAACCGCAGAATTTGCTAAGCTCTGTTTGAGAATACGCGCGCTTAGGAAGAAAGTGTCATTCGCTAATCATGTTGGGTGTCTGCAGTTTCTTATTTACGTTTGTTCTGTATCTGCTTTTAGCCGCCTCGGTGGCCCCGAGGCGAGAGCGCTGGCCTACGGATCCCCATGTGGCGGGTTCGAATCCCGGCCGAGGTGCCCGCAATCTGACGGAGCCTTATTGCGGAGGGGGCGACGCGTAACCGAGCTTTCGGTTGCACGGCAGAAGATCCTCAGGTGGTCCAAATTAATTCTCAGTCCTCCTCTGGGGCGTGCCAGATCCCCGTCGTTGCTTTGGCACGTAAAACTCCCAAATTTGACTCTTAACTTTCTGTATGTGCTTTTAATCTCGAGCGCCCGAATTTCCTTCTTTTGAATTCGTATTTGGTTACCTGCGTGCCATCATGGGGTTACAATTTGTGAGCGGCTGTATGCCTTGTATCTTGGCGTCCGCAGGAAATGAGATCTGGTCCCGACTGATTTTTTTAATTTGTTTTAGTTACATTTTTTTATTTATAATTTACAATATCAGCTGATTCCAGCTTAGCTTAGCTTGCAATGAAGCTATCGCTGTCTGAAACGAGCTTGGCCCAGCAGGCTCAGAAAGCCAAGAGCTGATGTTGAATCGTTCTGATGGATGCTGCGTAATAATGATTGGGTTCACGCTTGTTCAAAACCCACCTCGAACATTTAGGCTCCCACTTTTTCACCTATCGGCTGGATATATAAAGGCTTAGATGAAACTGCGTGCGCAAGCCCCGGGTTTTCAAAGTCCTTGTAAAGTAGGCGCGCTCGTGCAGCGCAAGCATCGTTCAGAACGACATGCTCGCGAGCTTGAAGCGTTGAAATCGCTCGCCCATAAGGTGATACCAACGTTACTAGAACACTCCGTTGGTAAACTCACTGTTGAAACCTGGGCCGCTGGCGTCCACCGAGACCGAGCTAAATACGACAACAGCGCCACTCTTAATCTTTTGTCTTTACTCTGGTCACTTCGAGCTTTTAGGAAACATGTTTTCCGTAAGAACAAACGGAAAAAAAAACTCTTTTTGTAGTAACTTTTATTGGAATTTAGTACAAAATGACAGGCGCGTGATGTTTTCTAAAATATTTAGTTTGCAAGGTTTTGCGGCACAATTAACATTGTTTTTATACAACCATGTCTCAGCGGTGATTTCAGGTAGCGCGTCCCGACCTAGGCGCATCCTAACTTCGGTAGTAATTCGCGGCGCGTCCGCTTGGAAGACGGGGGTGGCAACCCCTGAACCCCCTTCCATTGTATATGTTTCGGCGGCAAAACGGCCCATTAAAGCCAAAATAGAAATCACGTGCAGTTCCTCGAGTGGCCTCTACGGGACAAAT
Organism: Ixodes persulcatus; assembly: GCA_013358835.2. Taxonomy (NCBI): domain Eukaryota; kingdom Metazoa; phylum Arthropoda; class Arachnida; order Ixodida; family Ixodidae; genus Ixodes; species Ixodes persulcatus. The sequence continues at coordinate 7,942 of JABSTQ010009290.1, forward strand.
GGAGGTGTTGCGATCGCCATTAGCTCGGTTCTGGTGTACGGATCGGTGCCACTTTTTCAGAGCAGGCTCTATGGCAGTTTCCCAACTGAGTGGTTCTAATAACGTTGGGTGATACAAACTATGGCAGGCTCTTGACTATTAAGACACCTATGGAGTTCCTGTATAGGCTCCCTACGGGTGCCAGACTTGCGTGTTCATCCCCGTAGTGCCGTCTTTCCTGTGCGGCATGTTCATCCTGCTCCTCACGTGACTGAATTCGGCGAATAGCGGCGCCTCGCGTTCGAGGCGCGCTCTAAAGCAGGGGAACGTGCGCAGAGGCGCGTGCAGCTTCTCCTTTCCTGCTCGGCATTTGATCCGGCTCCTCACGTGATCGAATCTCTGTAAATAGTGGCGTGGCGGCACCTGGAAAACAGACGCGCAACTCTCGATCCAGTAGGGAGCCGATACAGGAACTCTGGCAGGCGCCGCTCACACGCAACCCCTGACGGGCCTAGAAAACAGACAAATACACGTTACTGAAATGAAGTAACTAAATACGGTTACTTCTTACGCACTCAAACGTAACTACGTACGTTACTCGTTGCTCAAAAAGAACGCGTTACATCAACTTAAAAACAACGCGTTATGTTACCATTAAGGGCTGTTTATACTCCGACGTTGAGCGCAGTGAACTCAGCGTAGCGCAGAACGCGCGCCTTTCATTGGCCGGCAACCAGGAACTCGATATCTGCGACCAATCAGTATCTCTGCGTGCTGCGCTGCGCCGCGCCCGTCGACGTTACGTTGGAGTATAAACGTGCCTTTACTCTAAATGTGTCGTTTCTGTGAAGCAGCACCGGCATTCACTACCTGTAGTCGTTAATATTTGTTTTCTTTTTAACGCGTTCAGTAAAAAAACAACTAAGCAGTCATTAAATTAACACAAAAATGTGAAAGTTTTAAGGCAAATTTCCTAAACTTTTTCTATCTTAAGTTTTCTATCGATCTTATCAGTAAGAGCGTTGTAACCGCGAATTAATACATAGACGTAGCCTCGCCCGTTGCGACGCGATGAGCGCAGCGGCTCTATCATCAAGACACTTGACGAAAAAGTCAGCGAGGAATTCGACCGGCGTGATTGACCGACGCCAAGGTCAAGCACGACGCCTGCCAATCACGGCTGCCGGATTCCACTCCGGCATTTTCGCCGAGTGTCAAGATTAGAGCCCCGAGAGAGCGCGAGGGCGTGGGGAAAAAAACTTGCAAAATTAACGTTATTGGCCGGGTCGGACGACCTTTGCTGGCCATTAAGCTGGCTCGGGGATGCCGACAATCACGTCACGACACCTTGGACAGATATGAGGGGACGGAGAGGCTCACCGCATGCCCCGCGACAGTCGCGCGACGTCTTTTTAAAAATATAAGTGCTTTATGTTTGCTTCTGCCCGAGTTAAGTGCGCTAACTGAATTTACGGGACAAAAAGCTACAAACGTTCGCTCCTAATTCAGATTTCTTGAAAAAGTATTCACTTATAGTGATATATGAGGCTATCCTGACAAACCTCGTGCATATATTTTACGGTCCGTCTAGTGGTTTCTTGTCTTGGAAGTTACAGGTGCGAGTTGGGATGAGACTTAGGTTGGGTCTACCTCCAGAACTGACTAAATATCGTTACTCCTTACTTAATCTGAAAGTAACAAAAATACGTAGCTCGTTCCTTCTTAAAGTAACTAAGTCGTTACTTCGTTACACGAAAAAGTAAGTGGGTGCAAGTAACGCGTTACGTCTAAGTAATAACGCGTTACGTGCAAGTTTGGCTGCAAACAACGGAATTGGTGCTCGACCAATGTCACTGCATGAGTGGACGTCCAAACGCGTGTTTCGGTGCTCGGAGGAAGCGCCCGCGCCGACTCTCGTCTGTCATCAGACGCTTACGAGCTAGCGTAACTTTTCCCAGGGACGGTCGAACTTCATGGCGGCCGTTTGGGGTTTGCGGGGTCACGGCGGCGCTGTAATTACCGCTTGTGTGAGGAAAAAAAAAAAAAAAGACCCGGCAGTCCCAGAATGCTTGGCACTCACGCGCGCTGCTGCCACACTAATCACACGCACTCTCTTTTCCTGTTCCTCAACACGCTGTAAAATAACGCGTTATAAAAATACAACCGCGATATCGAACGAGAAAAGCACTAAAGATGGCAGCAAGATGGCGCATCTGGGTGATTTGTTTGCATGCGCTAGTTAGATGCGACATAAGGGTCATCATCGTAAGCCGAGCATTTTAATACGGGGTATTCAAGTTGCTCAAACTAGCCCCATAAAACAGCCTAAAATAAAGCAACGTCGAGTGAAAGAAAACGAATATAAACTTATTATCATGGCGAGAATAAGTCAGAAACACGAGCATACTGTCCAAATTTTTGTTTTGAGGTATTCTAAGATTCGGGGACAAGTCTCCTTATTAGTATAACGACTCTCGTGACATATGCCTATTCTCTAGTTGTCCCTCACAAGATGTATGCTTCTATAAGAGCGCCGGTCGTGGGTAGTTGCTTCTGTTTGAGGATCGCCCTTACATTTTTCGGGTATTAAATAAAATACACCCTTAATCTACGGGCATTTCAATGGCCTTCAAATCAAAGTCATTTAAAGTATCGGCAAACTAGCGTATACCGACGGGCGCGCACATAGCTACCATCTCGACCTTTCTCGCACCTTATGCTTAAGGCCTTCGGCATGAATGGCATATAAAATGCACGCAAAAACATTGCGTGCATAATATTAGGGGAGAGAATTCAATGCTTCGAACAAATTTATGGACAAGCTTGAAAATAAAAAGTTTAATTTGGCTAGTTGGTGTATGGCTGAATAGGAGCGCCGAAAGACAGGGACAATGTGAAGAAAGTATACGACAACGCGGAGCACATTCAAAACTGAAAGTTTATTAGAAAACACACTGAATTAAACATCTTAATAAAACTACGTAAGTTCCAGCCTCCCCCCTCTCTCTTTCTCTCTATATATATCGTTTACTTATCTAACAAGGCAACAGACGGCTCTCTGAGACACTTTGTGGGTTTCTTTATGGAGGTCCCTCTACTAATAATCGCCGCCCAATCGGTATGCGCTCCGCCCGTCACCCAGGGAGTGACATAACAACGAGAAGAGAGCGAACGGGTTTACTGTACCTCTCGGTTGCCTGTCGTCGAGAGCCGGCAGTCCAGGCTCGCCGACCCTTGTTGTTGCCCGTAGATCAGAGCTCACAGTCGAAGTCCGTGTCCAGGCCTGCGGATCGCCTTTCCCACGCCAGCGCTGCGTAGGCTGGCTGTCAAGGGCCATCACTGCCCGAGTCTCGCTGCGGAATCACCCCGGGATCGTGATAGCCTAGACCAGATGGCCAGGGCTTGTCGTTTCCACCGGTCTTGCTCCAGACCTCGCTAGTGGACCGCTCCGGGGTTCATCATGGGCCAGGCCAGGCAGCCCGGCCGCGATGTTCCAGTCCAGCTCCAGCCTCGCGTAGCACACACTGTCTCGCGCCAGCTCGTGACTTGCCCCGACCGCCTGTCACGTGCCCTCTGCCTCGTCCTTCACCCTCGGCTCCCACACTCTCCCCCCCTCAAGGCCCGGCCTCCGGGGGACTTCATGGGCCTCGGGGAGCCACTGGGCTTCATGGGCGGCCGCTGTTGCTGTTGCCGGAGTGGCCACGTTGTAGCGTCCGAAAGCGGCGTAGGTGGTGGTGGCTAGCGAAGCCGGCAGACAATGCCTACTTGTCTGTCGCTCGTTGTCCCACTCACCGCGATGCAGCAGGGGGCTTGCTCTAAGCAGGTCCGGCCGACGCAGACGGACTTGCCCCGTTCCGCTTAGAGGTAGGTCACAGCGGGCTTAGAACTGCCCGCCTGAACCGTTCGTCAGGCCGAACAACTGTCAGCCACCCTGAGCACTTGGGAAAACGAATGGGCCCGTCTTCCCTCCCGGTGGGCTTCCTGGGTTACGCCGTCTACGGCCGTCTTTCCAAGAAGCTATTCTGTGCAGAACAAAGTGTTAAAACAACACACAATGAACAAGTACTCTGCCGCAGACTGTGGCAGTGTCCATAGCCTCCACCGCCAAATAGCTTGCCGACGGGTTCGTATACCATGCGGCTAACTCAGCAAGTCCGCATTCCGGAGCTCGCTCCTGGGTTGCCAAGAACAGGGGATTTCTTGTGTCCTACCGCAACCTCATGTTATACGTCTTCCCCATCGCGACGACGGTAGTACCCTTTCAAGTCAGCGATGTGAACCGGGCAAGCCTCCTCGTTTTTATCTCGCCGAGTAAGCCTAGAAGTAAGACACGACGCTCGCGTCTTTATACCTAGGGTGCCCTTATCACCTCGGAGCAAGCGATGCGGCAAAACCACTAGCTGCGTTGCTCAAAGCGTGAGTTTCCTTAAGAACTTGTAACGATGGTGTAAACCCAGTCCATCTTTTGCGCAAGCGAAGGGATCCAAAGCCTGTGGCGGAATGACCAAATACCATACCCGCGTTCCGCAACGGCTGCATATACCATGTGCTACTCGATGTAAGCGTCAGCGTCCCGTTCCGTCCACGTGTATACGAGCTCTAGGGACTGCTCGGTCCTCGGAGGGGGCAGCAGCTCAGCGAGCAAGCCCGCTTTAACCGTTCTGGCCTCAAGGCAAGCTGGACAGCTACAAGCCACCTAAATGTTTACCGCCTCATCCCCGACCAGGTCGTGACGCGACATAACTTATTAAAAGTCTTGCTGTTACTGCCACGACCGGCCAGAGTGAAGTCGAGAAAGAATCCTATAAATCATTTCGTAGCTTTCCTGGAACGACCCCCCTCAAGGGAGAGTCGTCCCTCTGCCCTTCGTGGATTGTTGGAGTGACGCGAAGCAACTAGCCGTCTTGGCCCAGCAGATACAAATCCTAGTGCTCATGAACTCGTCTGCCAGCGTTCCCGGTGTCAACCACAATTTCCTCCAGTTTATCCGACACCCGCTGAGAATCTCGCCCGCCAGTGTTCCTGGTGTCGACTGCCATTCCCGCAGTCTTTCCGACTCCCACTGACAAAACCTATCTGCACCCCGGGCCTCGACAAGCACTTACTTGCCTACCGCATCACCCCAAGCCTATATCCTAAATCTGCAATGATTCCTGGCTGTTTCCCCTCCTGCCAGTCGTTATCCTGCCTTCCAGCGAACATGCCGTGCCTCTCCTCTGCCTCCGATGACTACTTTCTTACATCTTAACCACGCTTTTCGGCTTCCCCCGGTTGCATCACTTCCTGGCAATCACTATTCTGGGGTACCCGTGAAAGCGCGTCTGCAACCTCGTCCTTCAAGCCCTTTAAGTACTCGATTCGAGGAGACACCTGCTGAGCTCTGCTGTGAGACAAGTCGCCCAATTCCCAACATACTTTGTCTCAACGGGCATCGTTAGCGTTAGTGAACAACCCGCTCAACGAATCCGTGGGACTCTCTGGGGACGACTAGAAGCAGAGGCATATCGAACGGGCCCCATGTTGGATCCGCCATTTTAATGTAGGGTTCTTTTACGGGGTCCCTCTACTAATAATCGCCGCCCGATCGGTATGCGCTCCGCTCGTCACCCAGGGAGTGACACACAGCAACGAGAAGACAGCAAAAGGGGTTTACTGTACCTCTCGGTTGCCTGTCGTCGAGAGCCGGCAGTCCAGGCACGCCGACCCTTGTTGTCGCCCGTCGATCAGTGATCACAGTCGAAGTCCGTGTCCAGGCCTGCGGATCGCCTTTCCCATGCCAGCGCTGCGTAGGCTGGCTGTCCCGGGCCATCACTGCCCGAGTCTCGCTGCGGAACCACCCCGGGATCGTGATAGCCTAGACCAGATGGCCAGGGCTTGTCGTTTCCACCGGTCTTGCTCCAGACCTCGCTGGTGGACCGCTCCGGGGTTCATCATGGGCCAGGCCAGGCAGCCCGGCCGCGATGTTCCAGTCCAGCTCCAGCCTCGCGTAGCACACACTGTCTCGCGCCAGCTCGTGACTTGCCCCGCCGACCGCCTGTCACGTGCCCTCTGCCTCGTCCTTCACCCTCGGCTCCCACAACTTATCGGCAACTCTTGCCTTGATGACAAACATTTCGTGAATTTCCCTAGTTGTTTTTCTCCTGTGCCGTCCCAGGATAGTTGTGTTTGACAATAAGTGGGTGCACGGACATAGCAATAAACTGTTAAATGCCCAGACGCCGTCTTATTGATAGCTGCGGTGTGTTCTCTTTCACGGTCACCTACGTAGGTGCGCCCATAGGAAAGTGGAATGTCGTTGACGTCAAAAATTGTACATTCCAAAAACTTTTTTTTTTGCATTTGTCATGATATCTCACTAGAGTATTGATTATTTTGCACAATGCCGAAATGGTATTCGGGACCCAAATACAACCGGAACCTTTTACCCGTTAATTATCGATTTTTCACCTTTAATTAACTTTTTCTGGAGCACCATATGTTGTCGTTACCCTCTTCACTTCGTCCCTGTCCTTCGGCGCTTTATCTAGTTCAGGCTTGAAAATGCATTTTTCTTCGTGAAAAAAAAATAATTAAGTACGTTCATATTAAGTATTTATTAGTAAACAGCGACAAATAGACTCTAAAACTGTAAAGCAATTTCGCAAGTTGGTGTTATAACAATATATTATTCTTGAAATATGTAAAATTAAACACGGCTCTTGAAATAAACAATATATAGCTTAATTCCACAAAGATACCTTTTTCTTAACTTTTAGACACCCCCAGCTTACTCCCTTACAAATATACACATCGAGAACCATCCAGCTTAACATACTCATCACCCCCGCCCGACTTTTCCTGCATCGTTTCAAATCAGATCCCTCCTGCCCCAACTGCTCCTGCTACTACGCGAATATTGAGCATCTCCTGCCCGCTTGACACACAGACATCCAGTCTCCCCCATACCCCAACCCACCTCGTCCACATTGGCGTTTGTGGCTGGCCTCGGCGGCTAACGTCGATCAGCTGGCTCTGGTCCGCTCAGCGGAGGGGCACCTCTATGGCCTTTATTGAACCCACAATAAAGTAAACTCCATCTCTCTCTTTCTGAACCTCTAGTCTGCTTTTTTTCTCCGGTCCTCTGACGGTCTTTTTATTGTCTTTCTCTCGGGAGCGCCAATGTCAGCGCCAAGGGATTGCCGCGTTCTGCTTTCGTCTTTTCCCCCCAGCACGCGTCCCATAGTGCCGTAGTGCCGTCGTGACTACGGTTCCTTGAACACTGCTCCGACTGCTCTGGTCAGCGTTTTATTCCGGCCAAGCAGCGAAAGGGACACCGAAGTGGCAATAAATGACGTCACAAAAGCCGGACTGTCATGCTGTGTGATGTCGCGACCTTGGTGGTTGGACGTAGAAGTTCCGGCAAAAATCGCGAGCAAACGGGAGCGTCGTTGTCGTCACAGCGTCCCAACGTAGTTATTATAACGCACGCTATAGGTTCAAATGACGATAGTGTGTTGTTGCAAACTGAAGCAGCCAGCAACCAGACGGAAACTGACTTCCGGTAATGTATTCCTATTGAAAAATGCGAGTGTATTTTCTCTCTGCGCTCGACTATAAGAGCCAATATCACAAATACTTCGTACGTACTAGGTAGACTGTAACATTTCTGAGTCACGCAGATGAAATAATGTGCCAGGTATGGCGTTATTCTTTCAAATTTATTGCATTAAAAACTGTACTAAAACGGTTTTGTATATGTATCTATGTGCACTGTCGGACACTGTTAGCGCGAACACGGCGTTAGTGCTTTCCAGCATGTAGAATATACGTGCCCGACGAACGAAGGACATGTGGAAAAACCAAAAGAAATGACAAGAACTGCGCAGTAACACTGGATAAGTAACTAATTTTGCATGCCGACGATCAAAACAAATTGAACGCCAGGTAATATAGTCCAATTTGCACTAAGTAAAGCCCACTAGTCCAATTTGCATTAAGTAAAACCCACTTTATTCTTTCTGCTCATGAATATGTGCAAAGATGCTTGTTCTGCGCTCAATGCAACACCCGCACGCTCAAAATCTTTGAAAAGAGGAAGAAGTCAAAGAACAACTGCCCGATAAAAGCTGCCCGGTATAGCAAATAATAAAAAAGACAAATCTTTCGTAGCCCACATATCATATTCTTTACGTTTCGAGCGTTTTTAGCAGCTCGCAAAGATGCACGACGTGGTACTTTTCATATATGTGACAGGACTTGTATGTACATTAGCTCTATATATATATCCCCGTAATGCTGGCGAACCTTGAAAGCAGTCTGCATTCCTTTCAATTGTTATTTTGCTTAGAATCGTAGCTAATTTTTACGTACTCGCTATGGAACATAGGTTTGGGCCTGAGATATAGCGAAGTTTAACATCGTTCAATGCTAAAGAAAAATGCTTAAACTAAAGCAATTATACCTTCACAACGTTAATACGGGTAAATACTATTCGGTGCGACACCCATAACAAAAGTTATTTATGTTATCTTTCGGCGAAGAGACGAAATGAACGCGCATTTTGCCATATGAATGAACAAGAGCAACGCAAAAGTTGACTGGTTGCTGTCGGCTTCAATTTGCCTCCAGGAAGTCACATTGACACTAGCGCCAGTTGAACCTCTAGCGTCCATTATAATAACTCTATGCGTCCAAACTCCTGACTGCCGAAGCTTCCATGGACTGTGAGGCCTTAGAACGACCTGCGTCAGAACGGGTGTCGGCCACAATCACCGACAACATCAGGATCGCGGCCGGCGACAGCGTAGAACTTTTAGAAAGTATTGACTCCCAGAATGCGCGATATTGTCATGGATGAAGGCGAAGAGACGATAAACGATGTACTCCAATAAAAGTTTAATGGGGCGAACTTGAGCCCAAAATGAACGAACTACCAAAGGGGTAAATGAAGACAAGTACAGAGCGTCGGAGGCGTAGAAGTCGACGGAAACACATGGTCGAGTGCTGACGGAAGAGTGCGTCTTCGTCGGGAGAGTCTGAAGACTCGGCAAGACCGCGCTCGGATTCTTATCTACTACACTTGGTATCCCGAAGATTCGAACTAGAATGTTCGGAATTGAGCTAGGGCTAGACTGACTAGGCAAGGTCATTCTGGCCTCTTTATCTTTTACATTCGGGGCATGAGTAAACACTAATCTTCTTGGTGTACGGAGAAGCGTTCCTTCTCAATCATGCACGCTGCAATATATCTCTTCGTGGATTCTACGAAAATCCTTCGATAATCCGGCGCACTCGAAGATGCTCCTGCTTGGTAGTATATTGGAGTTAATCGGATTACCAGAAAGTTATTACTGAACGCTTACGCCTTTCTTTTCTTAGTTCGATGCGTCGATGCCGTCGGTACAACATCATTACGAATGCAGGATGGATTACTGGAGGCGAAATAATAATAAAACACACTTCCCATCTTGAGAAAGACAAAAGCTTGCACCAGCCTTTCAATCTTTGCATTGGTGTGTGTAGCGCTTTTAATGTTAAGAGGGCCTCATATTTCTTTTACACTTTGTGCAGTTAATTCACCTAATAACCAGCGAGACTTAGGACAGGAGGCCGGAATATTGGCTCTTTTTGGAAGTCTCTTGTTTCGAGATTCGGTACTTTTTTGTGTTTACAAATGTCGGCGTGCTGCTGAAGGTGAACCCAATTCTTTCAACCTCAGCATGCTTTTTACTGATGCCTTACTCCGTTTCATCTAAGAGCTGAGCGCAACTAACGCTACGATCCAATGGGTTAATTAATCTTCTTAGCACCAGATGGCGGAGGTCTGTTTGTTCTATGTCTGTGTTAATGCCAACTGATTCAACTAGGCGCAAAGAATGCGCCACGACATGGCGTTTTAGTGCGTGCGTTTGTGTTTGTATTGCAATTAGCTTTTGACGTCCTTCGGACTTACGATGAAACGGAATATAGAACAGCTACGAATAAATACGAATGGACATATTTCAGACGTTTTATTCTTAGAACAATTATAATTAAGAATGATTAAACGGACATCGAGGATGATTTCAACATGTCACAAGTAACATCTCTCAAGATTGTGATCAGGATAACATCTTAACGAAGTGTCGATATTTTAGGCGGAACTTATTTTTAATGATTACAGTTTTAACGATTGAATCGACCCAACAGGAGAGGAGTACTCCGTAACGATCGATATCGACGAACTGTCATGCACTTTGTTGCTGTTCAAATACAAATTAAAGAACAGAACCTGGGGGACAATAAAACTGAAATTGAACGACGAAATAAGAGGTTAGTTTTATTTTCTTGTAGGAAAGGAACAGTCTTGGGGACGGCAGCATCAGTATTGTTCTTGAAATCATAGAGAAAGAAAATGCCTACGGGTAGAACCCAAGCACATACAACTAAGCTTTCTCTTTTATTTTTTTATTTTTTATTATTTAATCTGTGCCAAGAATCCGTACATTCGGCGCGTGTTCTGCTAACGACATACGGTGAAATTAAAGCTTCACATCGGAGGCTGGATAGTTTTTAAGAAGAAAGAAGATATTTTTTTTAGTTTTGAAGAAAAGGGGAGGGCTGTAAAAGACGGACTTGGTCAAGTGGAAACACTTTAGTGTCCTATAAGCACAAGGAGAAACAAAAACAACAGTAAGTAAAATTAAAAAAAAAATACTGATCGGAAACAATCTTTGCTTTGTTCTGCTTTGAGAAATGGGGCCGGACACATTTTTCACTCTAATTTTTCTTTTTGTAGATGGTCATTTTTGGCATGGATAATACTTGTCTGCAATTTTTTTTTATCGTTCTCATTTTTTTCGGGCTTAAAGTACAGGCATAAGAAAAAACGAAGCTATTGGAAAAGGCGGAGGTTGATAAAAAAATAAACAAATTAACTTCTATAAGTTTGGAAATACGAACGCTGGAAATGACTCTCGTATGAACACAATGTATTAGTTCAGAGGTCGCGCGCTGCTGAAAAAATGAAAATTGCGTGTGTGTGTGCGTGTGTGTGTGCGTGTTATTTTTCAATTTAGATCATAATTCTTCTGAACCCACCTTCGAAATACATGGCACTTCTTTGACAGTAGTTAAATTCTCATCAGATGCGGTCGAACAGCATCACAGCCAATACCAGGAAGTTCTTAGTGTAGCTTGCAACACGTTCTTTACAGCTGTATCAAATTGATTTATACGGCACGAGGAAGGCCGCTTAGTAGAAGAAAATAGGACGCGAATTAAGCACGTCCTTCGCAAATTAGTGTCCATCCATATTGCTAAAATTACTGTCGGATCGAACCCTCTATCACTATGGCTCATAAAGGCACTAAAACGCATGTTAGATCAAAATAAAAGGCTCTTCCAAAAAGCAAAAAAAACCTCTAACGAGGACAGCGATTGGCCTGAACATAGTCTTTGTTCAAGAAACATAAAACGAGAAGTAAAGAAAGCCAAACACTTTTTTTTTTCGAGAAAACCTATTATGCATTTTACTAAAAAATCCCGAACGTTTTGGGAAAATTGTCATTCCCAGCGAAGCCCGATGTTCTCCCCTGTTTACAAACCGGCGGATGAGTGACTTATACTTCGTTTCACCTTAAATCCAGACGCAACCGAAGCTACGAGCTCATGAGGACCAATCACCCAAAGTCTAAAGCGCACCATAATGGTGTACCGTCATGTTTCTGTACCTATCCTATCACCGCTGAACCAATCATAAACAGAAAAAGGCCAGTGACTTGGGCTTTTGATTCTGCTTGATTGATTTGATTAGCTCGTAGCTTCGGATGTGTCTGGATTTAAGCTGAAACGAAGTATAAACACACTTTTCGAAATACTGCCCTCTGTTGGCATGGAGACGTACAAAATATCAAATCTTAAAAACCACTAGAAATAAACAAAATAGCACCCCCCCAAAAAAAAATAAATAAAATAAAGCCCTCTTGCAAGAAAAAAGCAATCACTGACCAGACAACTCTCAACACAGCTAAAGATAGAGAGAAGCACGAACCTGACAACAATGTTTGTGATGCACAATCACTATAATTGTTCATGGGCATGACGGAAGGAGGCTTCAGATCGTTATATTAAGTCTGAAAAACAACCTTTCAAAGGCCGATGCTTTGTTTGGGCACCCCTTTGGCATACGTGTTAATTGAACATCCAGAACACTGTCATCAAAGCTGCTGGACCTTCGGTGATGCTAATCGCTCTAAAGAGTTTCTTTAACTCTGCATGAAGAAACAGGTGTTCTGAAAATTCTAGTCCGTCTCTATGAAACACAATGCAAGGCAGGACGCAAGAGTCCGTCTTCACTCTGGAGTGTGTGCAGGAAGCAATCGTAAACAACAGGAACAGGAACGTCAGAAATGCAATGGAGTTTGACATTTGAGTAACTACAGTTAAAACTTTTCTAAAATATGGCATTCAGAAAAATCAAACAAAATTCATAAGCTAATGCCTCAGTTGATTTCTATTCCAAAATGCATGAGTGGTTCTGATTTTCAACTGCGAGAAGTTGCCCCACTGTGGACAACTTGCCTGTTTTCAGATTCTATATTACTTCCCAAAATCATTTGAAAAAAAAAAAAAGGTTTGGTACTTATATCTGGGCCCCTAGTTTTTTTTGTTTTTTTTTTACTTGTGTAGCACCATTTAAAAGTATGACCTTGGAAATAAATGAAATGCAAAGAAATATGTACAGGGTGTCTCTGAAAAAAATGCGATTTTTCTTCACCTCAAGAAACAAATTTGCATCGCCAAACACTCCGTCGCCACCGAAATGTACCGCTAGCGGTTGTACCAGATGCCAAAGTTCCAAAGCTTGCTGTTATCTATTCCAAAAAGTTTAAGTGGTCTTCCTAAATTTCGAACGAGAAAAAGGAGCCTGTTTTCTGTAGATTACACATCTATCTATATCTCTTTGCATTGGCATGCTGAGACTGAATCAGCCTTTAGTGAAAATGTTCGATCTTTTAGCATTTCTTTGTGACGCACTTAATATATATATATATATATATATATTTATTTATTTATTTATTTATTTATTTATTATTTATTTATTTTTTTATTCACTTATATTTTTTTTATCCAGGTTTACCTCGCAGCGCCAGAAAGCATATGCAAGGAGTGGAGGCATGTACAGAAGAAGTTAATAAATATACGAGCGTTAGTGTTTGAGGAGGCGCTGCTTTGACTAGCTCTAAAAGTGATAGCGGGGGTTTGCGCTGAGATACGGCAGCCAAGAGCGAAACCCTACTCGTTTTTCGTAGACTTCGCGAGGCAACCAATTCAACAAGTGGCTCGGGACGCGGCATACGAAGCCCGAATGTTCCAGTATCGTGAATTTGCATCTCAACGTAACGTAATTAAACGTCCCGGTTTTTTCTCATTCGAATATTTTAGGTTGGAACCGTAAACATAACATCAATACAGCTTCGTTAGTCAAACGTGGACGAGGTTTTACTGACGTCAATGGAAAGAAATATTTTCGTACTCAACATTATAGCACGGCTTCGATTACAAAACTGAGGTACATAGATCGGGAGATCTGCTATTGCACCTATAAACATTTCCAAACCGTTTGGTAGCTCGAGATGTTTTTTTTTTTTTTTAATCTATTAAAAATTATTTACCTTGGCTGACAAACGACGCACATCTGTGCTTCTACCCACCCGTTTGGCCACCACGGATAGATAGATGGATGGATGCTACCGGCTGTACCCTTTACATCGAGTGGTAGCTTGCGCCACCTAGCCCAGTTGTACGTCATTCAATTCTTCCTAGACAATATCCACCAGTCTTCCAATCTTCTCTTTGATATTAAAATTCACTTACCATCCATTCTTACATGCTCGTCTGGAAAACCCAGCGCTCCGGGCATATCCGTCCCCGCCCCCCTCCAGGGGGTGGAGGGGGAGGGGGTGGGGGTGCAAGCCTTGTGCACCTCAACACCACATGTTCTATTGTCTCGTCTTCCCCTTGGCATACAGCACACTGCGTATCCCTTTCCTCATACTTTGTGCGGTATGTCCTAGTCCTTAATACTACTTTTCTAGCCTGGAATAACATCGAGATCCTCTTTGAATTCTCATGCCCATGTTCCTTCCTTATTTCCTGTTTTCGTCCCCAATACATAGTTAAAGCTGATTGTCCCTGCATTCTTTCCTCCCAAATCGTTTTCTCGGCTTCTTCTACTTCCTTTTTCACAGAAGTGGTCAGTTCTGCATTCACACTTCACTGTTGGTGTTTTAATTTTAGTTTTCTGCTTCAGTTTGTTCATTTAGTGTTCAAACATTTCATGTACAGATGCTTATATAGCTTTCTCATCCATCGGGTATCCTCAATTGTGTCCAGTATTTGTTCAAATTTCAAATTACTGATCGCTTCTTTAGCCTCGAGAAATGCCCAGCCTATTTCTCCCCGAACTCCTTCATTTGGTGTATTCCCATGCACCCCCAGTGCCAATCTACCCACGCTCCTCTGCCGGGTCTCTAAGCTTGACCGCGCCTCAGATTTCATGCATGGTATACCACATTGCCAAAAGACAACTTCGGCACCATGCCTATTTTTCATATTCTCCTAACAACTTCATATATATTATAATTCCATAGTGCCCTATGCTTCATAATTGCTGCATTCCTCTTTGCTTTCTTCAGCATATTTGTTTTCCTTTTCTTCTAAGTATTGTTTTCCCTCCTTCAGTCATACTCCTAGGTATTTACACTTCTCTACGAGTTCTATTAAAACCTCTTCAAATTTCAGCGGGTCCCCCTTCTCATCGTTACAAACCATTATTCTCGAATTGGAGTTACTGAATTTCAGGCCTAGAGAGTCTCCTTCGTTTTTACAGATTTCTGTCAACTCCTGTAACCTATTTCGGCTATCTGCTAACAGTGCAATGTCATCTGCGAAGAACATTCCTGGCATAACTTGGTTTACTTGTCTCCCTCTCCATATATGACACATCAAAACATAAATTGCATTCTTCTAATTTATTTTACATTCTGTTCAGGTATATCATAAAAAGTCGAGGTGATATGGGACAACTCTGCCTGAGTCTTCTTTTTATTTCTGCCGGTTCTGCTATTTCTGCTTTCCATGTTATAACAACCTTATTATTTGTGTATACCTGTTGTACAAGCCTAATCAACTGTGCATCTACAGTTTTTCCCACAGTTTTTCCTGACTCACATTGTCGTACGCCCCTTTAATGTCTAGAAAAGCTTTTTATAACGGTATTTCCCTATCCGTGTCACCTCTGTACATTGAGAAATGATCAATAAGTAATGATCAAATCTCCTATCTCCTCGAAACCCGCTCTGCAACTCACCAAAAATGTTGTCGGCCCATTCTTCCTCTTTTTTTTTTTTTAATACCTGCATCGCTAGTTTGTACAGTACAGAAGTTACTGGTATTGTGCGGTATGTTTTTATGCTATCCTTATTTCGCTCGCTTTTGCCATGTCTTTTTGCTGATAGCAATAGCGACAGGGTGTCTCTGCAGCTTAGAGTTTCAAACCAACATTTTGGGAAATGGTAGCCACTCTAATCTTATGCGTAAACTTCCCCTTTATTTCTTGTTGTACCAGACAATTAGCCCCCTCCCGTCTCCCCCAATGTTCCCAAAGACATGTCTTATACGCAAAGCCCAGGATGACACTGGCCTATTATTTCAGCAGTATGTCCCGGAAAAATTTAAAAAAAAAAAAAATTGTGGGGCGGAAACATCTCCTCAGTAGCAATAATATTTCCTGGACGAATTTCCGAAGCCGTCAAAATGTGTAAAAGCACCTCTCTCACACGCTCAGTAAATGTATCCAACTATTATACCTATTGTAAAAACAATATAGCACTGTAAAAAGGTGTACTTAGTATGAAACGCCTTATAAAAAACATTATTGGTGTTTTGAAGTTTACTGTGCGGGGCCCTTGCGCGGTGCCTGCTCATCCACGTGGGCGGCTCTCAAAATAAGTATACTTATCTCTTGCACGGAAAGTGCAATAAAGGTAGACTATTGGAACAAGATTATGTGAGCATGCCAGCGTTCACTCCAGGGCCGAAAATTAATTTGGTTAAGGTATCAGGTACTTCTAATTTTGTAGAGCCAGAAAAAACAGAATCCGAATGAATAATGGATGATATGGCATCGGGCGGTACCTTGCACCACCTACACTGCAATAGTTGAACTTCCATCAAAATTTTGTTTTGAATTATTTCCCCAGTTCATTCGACGATAATTAAAAAGTACGTGATTTGAAATAAAAAATACCGTGCTTTTCGGTATTTTATATTGAAAACATGCTTTCAAGTTTTAGTTATTTAAGACGTTCACGTGATTCTGAGGAGGGAAAAAAAGAGATCATTTTTTTTTTCCACGTTGTGATACCCGTTTGGTTATCATACCGTTTATTCAGATTTACGTTCCAGGTTTTCTTCGCCCTTGCATCACTCATTAGCTCGCATTCCTCTTTCTAATGTCCTGCTCCTTTCTCTTCCTCACATCCGGCCATCAAAATAATTTAATGAGAACATAAAATGACCCCGCTATTTATATATCACACAAAACGCGTAAGTAGCCAGCTGTTCACTTTCAATAGGATAATGCGCCTCGCTTGCTTTCTTCACAGAATTCGTTCACGTGATCTGCCGCTGAAGAACACGTAGGCGTCAATACGTTCCCGGGGCTGAGAGATCTATATTTCCAAAAATATCGTAGGCAGTTCAAAGTTCTTGTCAATACACATCTTCAATTCAGGTTATACGAGAAACGTCGCGCGACTCCCATGAAACTTGCACTCGATCTGGTGCCTTTATATTCGACGTATCGAGCTGGAAACATTGCGCCATGTACAAAACGATCGATGTACTAAAATATAGAACATTAAAGCCCCGAAAAACAAAATAAAGAAAAACCGTGAGAAGCGCCACATATGTGGAAGTTCGCGTCACGGAGCGACAAGAGGGGCACAATGCAGTGCTCCGAAGTGGTCCTAGTCACTCCCTCAAGCAAGTGCCGAATCTGTGCGAAATCGCCGATGGTCGAAAAGAACTGGACCAGCCGTTTGACAGGATAATGCCTAACTAATTCAATGAGTGTGACACAAACGTTGATTAAATAGCAGACTCAAGAAAGATGGTTAAAATCCTGGGAATCAAAACCACCTGCTCCGAGTCTGTCCTACTATGGAACACAAGTGAACATTGTCACATTTTGCCTTTCGGGTAGGATTCCCCAATTAAGGCTTTCTAATGACATCTTTACCCTGTAACATAACTGCGCCAAGTATGTATCCCGACAAAAAAAGATGTCTGAGGTAAGTTTATTACACAGTGGTAATTTGCTTAACCAAAGTACAGGGAGGCGTTTTGTTTTTTTCTAGTTATTTGGTGGTGGGTACAAGTTTGAAAATTAATCCTCTATTCCGGCTCTTCGAAGGGCAAAAACAAAAAGGTTTTTTGTCAGTTTGTTAAAAAAAAAAAAAGAAATAAGTTTTTTCTTGCTATATCTTTTTTTCTTTTTTACACTCTTTGCATCATTTTGAGTGCAGCTGTCGATCATTTTCACGATTTTTTTCTTTCTCTCCTAATTTTCACCACACGCTCCACGATCTCAATAGCGTCTTTAAACGTTAGGGAGTATCTGGGCCGCTCATTTCTTTCCACCAGTAGTCGTAATTGAAATTAATGGGTATACGTCCTTATAGGATTGTGTATTAGACAGTACACGGCGAATCTGATACCAACTCGCGGGGTCGCCACCACCCTAAAAAGAAAACGAAGGGCACTTTCTAAACTGTTTCTAGGTTTTGTATAGTATTTCATCAGCGTTTATAAATATACACTTCTATGTTCCTTTTTTTTTTTTTTGCGAGCACAACTTTTCTTTAGCTATTTGTGACTAATGTTTGCGGTTGTGGAAAATGAAACATCTTAATTAAAGAAATCTTTTGGTGAAAATGGACGTTTGACGAGTCATTTACAGTAATATAGCAGTTAAATATATTTAGAAAAAGGTGAGGTAAATTAATTTTATTTACTAAAACACTATGAAGGTTACGCTGCACGAAACACTTGTTCCTATTTTATGAAGACTCTTCCGAAAGAAGTTTTTTTTTTTTTATTTTGGGATGGAATTCTCTTCTGATATGGACACCTACATGCTAACTTTTGGTAACTTTTTTTTTTTTTTTTTTAGGGAAGAGAAGTCAAGTAGTTGATCTATAACGAGAGTCGCTGCACCGTAAGTTGGGTTTCTTTTGTTTTATATTTCCAACACAACAGGAGACATCGTGCATTGCCTAGACACAAAAATGAACCAAAGGTATCTATTAAATGTTCGAAAAATATGACAAAAAAGAGTAAACTATTAAAACCGTATAAGTGCAACGTGTCAATCAAACATCTATTAAACCTTGTGGGCACCCTGGCGGCTCCTCAGCCCAGTTACTCGACTTCGGGGCACAGGGGGCGAACATTCCCGCGTGGCGGTGGAATCAAGCCGGCCACGCGCATATCACATGCGCCGCCTTGATAAGGCGGATCAGAGGAGGCGCACAGGCAGTGGCTGGCTCGACTCAAGTGCCGCCGGTGCTCTTTGGTTTTGTGTTAGTACTCTTCTTCATCGTGTCGTCCATGTCCAATCAAATGTAGTTCCTTGTTCTTGAAACCGCTGGCTCCGTGTGGTTCCTCCGGGTCGGGTATGCAGAAGGGCAAGCCGACCACAACCTTACTAATCGCGAGTGATCCAAGCTGGGCTCCGTATACGACGTATGCCATCATAAAATTACAATATTGCGACGTGGTTCTTACATAATATATATATATATATATATATATATATATATATATATATATATATATATATATATATATATATATATTATTTTAACCACGCAACCACCGCTTAAAACAAATAACGTGTACGACTATAAAGCACTCCCACAACATTACCAAACTCAATATTCTGTTGAAATTTCTTAACGGACGTGTATGCATAGAAAAAGCAGCACGCAGCTTTAGAAATTGCAGTCTTCCCGCGAATAATCTTGATAAAAAAAAGGTTGCACAGATATATTTTCAAGTCTGCCTTTGCTCTAGACCCCCTCAAAAGTCACCTGCCAATTATTAGAAGGTCGGAACCACAGCATAATGGCAGAACAACTGACGCCGAGGAACGTGCAAGTAATTCCATAAGATGGCGAAAGTTGGAGCGCGGCCAACACTACGAGCCGACGAACCAAACAAACAGCTTCGAAAGTGCAACCTCACTGCGCTCATCACCTTTTTCTGTGGGTGCGTGTTTTTTTTTTTATTTCAGTATGCCGTGACGTTCAGGTTGAAGTCCGTCACTGTGCAGGAATTCCACAACTGCCAACAAAGGGCAGTATTTCGAAAGGGACGAAGCCGATCAGTCAGCGCCAAAAGCGAATCGTTAAGGCGTTTATTGCCTTTGTTCGTTTGCTATAACCAACTGAACCAATCTAGCACAGGGAACGCACCGCGATTCTCGATTTTATCTAAGCGTTATTGATTCAGCCGGTGATCCACAAAGCTAACGAGTGCCGTGACGACGCTCGTTTTGGCGTTCTTGGATTGGCTCATTTCGATCGTAGCTTTGTCTGCGCTTAAAGTGAAACAAAGTACACAGAGGCATCTAAGATAATAGTAAATAAGTATTAATCGAAATGTATCAATTCGAAGTTTACTTTATCGCATACGCAGAAAACTGAAAGTAGTATTCGTCACACTCTCATTACGATATTCCCACTACTGCCAGTTTGGCTCTGGGTCAACTCCCAGATAACGAACGACAGTCCGGTCGGGACACCGGCGAGCTCTCTCTTCCAGTTGACCGACCTGCCGTTTCTACCTGAGCGCACGCGGCCCGGAGAAGGCTTCGGCGCGAGCCATGGCCAGATAATTCCGAGCCCGTTCCGGAAGTTTGGAACAAAAGCCTCGATGCGGAAGAGAGCGATTACTTTCGGTTCTGCGTATCCGGTGGCCGCCACTTCTTCTGGTTGTGACCACCGCAAAGAAAAAAAAAATGGGCCCATGTAATAAAGTTCCGGTTAATTCCAGCGTTTACGTTCGTAATATTAAAGATAAAACGCTTTTTTGAATAACGTACTAAGAAAAACGCAGTTAGTTGGAACCAACTTTACTAGAACACTCAGTTGGATAAACTCACCTTTGAGACCTGAACCGCTGGCGTCTACCGAGACCGAGCTACATACGATAACAGCACCACCTTTTAGCGGCCAGTTGAAACGCGAAAGTTGGTTTGTATGGCTACTGCTACAGTCACTGAATGTCCACAGAGTACTTGACCTCCAAGGCTCAAGGTGCCAAGATGGCGGCTCAATCTTTTTCTCTTTACGGTGGTCACCTTGAGCGTTTAGAGAGATGGTTTTGCTTAAAAACAAGCAGCAAAAGAATTCTTTTTTCTAGGAACTTTTATTGGAGTTCAGTACAAAATGACAGGCGCGTGACGTTTTTTTTAGATTTTTAGTTCGCAAGGTTTTTCGGCACAATTAATATTGTTTTTATACAACCGTGTCCCACCGGTGATTTCAGGTAGTGCGTCCCGACCTGGGCGCATCTTAACCTCGGTAGTAAATCGCGGCGCCTCACCTTGGGACACGGGGTTTTTTACCCCTGAAACCCCTTCCACTGCATATGTTTCTGCGCCGTAATGGCCGATTAAATTCAAAAATGAATAGTCACAGCGGACGCTATCGAATGCAATGCTCCCGAACCAATACAAGCAGCAGTACAGCTCACCGAGTAGCCACTGCGGAAGATGTGGTGGCGTTGCGATCGCCATTAGCTCGGTTCTCGAGTACGGATCGGTGCCACTTTTTCAGAGCAGGCTCTATGGCAGTTCTCCAACTGAGTTGTTTTAGTAACGTTGGTTGGAACACACAAAAGCTGCTTCCTCACCGATTTTTTTTTTTTTTTAGAGTTTAGAGAGTAATATTAATAAGTCTAGGAATGAGCAATAGGTTTTCGTCTAGTTAAACATAAGGTAATCAAACCAAATGCTGGACAATAACCAGCCTACTTAAAACATTAAAAAGAGTCGATGTGTTGTTCGTGCGAAGTGATAAGTGTCTCAGTGTGTTTCCTAAATCTGAGGCCACCTTTTTGCAAATGTTCAAAATCTATTTTCTCACGTGGTCACCAATTGCACAAAGGCCTTTGCGGTAAAACGCGAAACATAATAAATATTCACAGTTGTCCCTTCCACCGATATTGGATTCTGTGCTCTCAGTTGTGGGGCGTAGCTTCGCCATCATATTCAGTGCCGATAAACCTCGGCGCATAATTGGCGCTCCTTGAAAATTCCCCGTATTTGTAGCTGCTTTTTTTTTTCATACTGCATGAAGATGTACACTTCTGTCTGAATATCGAGGCACTTGCAGTGGAACTGGCGAGTACATACGCACAATCCGAAAAGTACTAGTTAAAGATATCATATAGCGCGCAGAATAAGACAGGTACGCGTAGTAAACAGGACAAGCACTAACTTTCAACTATTCCTACTCAGGCAAAAGCAAAGCAGATATATAACGAAAGCATATGTAAACGTTGCCCGCACGTTGATGAAAGTAGCGAGCAAGTACGATGTGCCCGTAGTTTCCTTTGCCTCAAAGACGTTGGCTGGGTTGTGCTCCCGAATTTTTCTGATAAGAAAGCAAAACGGCAAAGTGAAAAGAAACACGTGACTCCTTACGTGGACTGTACAGTGGGTGTAGTGTATAAAATTGCACTTAGTGGTGGAAAGGTCTACATCGGTGAGACGGGGCGATGCATTAAAGATCGAGCACGTAAGCACGCACTACCAGTACAAAGCAAAGATGGCTCACATTTGCCGATACTTTGTAACACTTGCGGCAATGTCCCGCGACTTCAGCAGAAAAGGATTGTGGGGAGAAGCCGTGAGACCCTTGCTCGTGAACTTTTGGAGGCGGTTTTGTATTAAGAAATGTGGGACGACATGTGTCGGTGACACGGCAATTGTGTTTCGTGGAAATGCATTTCAGTTTTTGCTTAATCAGATACCGACTTGATAGTTGCAGGCGTTGCCGATTTGCGTATATAATATATATATATATATATATATATATATATATATATGCTTTGCTTCTTCCAGAGTAAAAATAGTTGAAAGTTAGCGCTTGTCTTGTTCACTTCGTTACCTTGCTTTTTTTGCGCTATTTTTATGTTTAACTAAGATGAACCGACTAGCCCAGCAAGCTACCTTACTAGTAAAAAATGTTCTCTGCAAATAACTGAGCACAGCAGGAATCGCAGACGTCCTTGCTCCCCAACATTCGCTCCATTGATGTCAGGAAGCAAGGACGGGTGCAAGTTCTGTTCCCAGAAAGAAATAAAAAAAAAATAAGAGAGTTTGGCGAGATATAGCACAATTTCGATATATTACAAAGTTTATAGAAGTAAATAATGCAAACTATTTGTGATTAGTCGCTTTTTGCTTTTGTATATGTGAACAACTTAATATACAAAAATGTAATTCTGTGGTACTAGTTTACTACCGCCAGCAACACCATTTTTCGTCTGCCGACAAAATTATGGTGTCCCGTGAATTCTTCAGCAATTCAATTTTTTACACAACATATCTTTACTTGTCTGTTGTTTACGCTTCAAATGTCAACAAAGCTGGAAACAATGTGCAATTGACATGCCTGCAAGCTGGGTGTAGCTATTTTGAAGACTTTTGCTGACAGACATTGAAGGGCCATTCACACACTTACTTTGAGTTTGATTGAGTTCGAGGGTTGGTATGGCAACAGCTGCGTCAGCTCGAACTGAACAAGGTAAGGACCGCTTTTGTTGGAGCAGACGCAGCTGTTGCCATATCAACTGTCGCAGTCGGTCGGACTCAAAGCAAGTGCGTGAATCGCCCTTTAGAAAGGAGGTTAAAAGACACGGAGAGGGCATGACGTCAGCCCCGTAGCTCCCGCAACCCATAACCTCTTGATGCTCGCCACTTTCTCACGCTTTCTCACCCTCCCGCGCCAAACCAAAACTAACCTCCTCAACTGGAAGCCCAACTCTCGTGACGCGTACGGTCGTTGATGGTTCTACAGCCAATCACGAAAGAGCGTGTGGCGAGAAAACGCGGTGCATAACGTCACGGGCGCTCGACGGGTGCGAGCACATGTAAGAGCGAGTATGCGAGTCGTTCGATTCTCGTATTCGCTGGAAACTCGGTGATTATCGACGACCGTCATTTGTTCTTTGCGAACGTAGCAAGGCAGAGAGTTCATAGGTGCGCTGTTGACCACCCGCCCAAAGCATGATCGCGATCCATTTGCTCGTGTACGTCGGCCGATGCTCGCGTTGGTGCACATCGCAACCGAAGAAAAACATCGAGCGCCGATTGCGTCCCTCCTCACGTATGTACGAGTGAGCTTAATGTATGTTACCAAATCAGAACAGAACAAGCGCGAGGCAGTATAATTAAGATATCAATGCTGGCGAAACATACGTAATATCGGTTTCACACTTAGCGCATTTTGGCGACTTATCTCATATTGAGACGTTTAGCCGGCCGACGAGTGCGCGTCAGCTTCCTTTCAGTTGTAATTTAGTTTTCCTTTTTTTCCTGTAATGAGTATTCTAGCATTGCATCGTGCTCACTGGAAAGCTCGAGCATCTGGTGTTCGCGCCCGATGTGTTTTCGTAAGTAACAATTAAATCCGTCTCCATCACTCAAACGTCGCAAATGTTTTTTTTTTTTTTTTTTTCTTTTCTTTTCACCGGCTGGTAGGAAGGAAGCGTTCGGGAATAAATGTTAACGTATGAACTCTCAATGAATGATTCCGGCTCTACACTTCCTTCGACACGCTTTTGTGATCTACTTGTAACTCGCATACTCGCTCTAACGGTGCACAGAATCACAGAGTCCGCACACTCTGATCCTCTTCGATGGGGCCGTCATTGCCGCGACAGTGACCGAGGATCGAAGCTCATCGCTTTTTCAGTTCGGTGAGGATCAGAGGAACAGTAATTATTGCACGTTAATGTGAAATTTGAAATGTAATGCACGCGGCCCTTAGCGGTGAAACAAAGACCCAGCGGAAGGAGAATAATACCCCTGTTACACGGGCACACTTAACTGCAGTTACGGTAAGCCACAGTTAGGGCACAATACTTGCCGACAACATTCTGCGGCTATGCAGTCAAAGCTATGGGCGAACGTGCGCTTGAGCACCTTGAGCAGCCATCAAAGCAGTGCACACGCGATCTTCACTTCTACTGAAATTGCTGTATAGGAGGGTCTAGTGCGGTAACTGTGATGCCGCGTAACAGCAGTTAAAGGTGAGTTAACTGCGGTTAAGTGTTCCCGTGTAACAGTGGTATTAGTGTCCTTTTTGGAAGCCGCTCACACAGCAAAGCCTCATCACGGCAGCGCGCGACGCCATTCACTTTCGTTCCGCCGCCCAACCGCCCCGCAACTAAAAAAAAAAAATGTGTCGTTATGTGATTTGCGCTAGGCCTCTCGGTGTTTACAACATTTGTTGATGTTTGCATTCTCCTCGTTTACGTTTTTTATGACTAGGCTTCACACAAATGACCTCATGACCTCTCCATGTCATCGAGCCTCCTTGCCCTTTAGAAAAACTAATGAGAGGTATCAACCTAGAAGTAAGCTCTCCAATAGTGCTAATGTTCGCCCCTTGATTCTTAACTCCCGCACCAAATGAAAAAAATAAACAAATTGATTCGTGCATGTGTAGAGGTTATGAAAGTGACACATGTCGACACATTTCAGCCATAAAATAAAATAAAGTGTTCAGAATTTCTTTTTTTTCCCAAAGTATTGTTTTTTTGGAGGCGCAGTCTCATCAATATGAAAGTAGTAAGTAATGAGGAACGCCCACCGTCTTTAGAAGAAAAAAAAAACAACTGGCCTAATTAACGAATAGAGCTTCGAACGTCCTTTTTTGGTCCCCGTTCGTCTTTTTTTTTATATATATATACCCGTGTTTATCTTTTTTTTCTATATTTTTCGCCTTCTTTTTTCTTATCTAAGAATAATATAAAAAAAACGAAGGGGAAAGGTTGCATTAGTAAAGACGTGCTAATCTCATCCAAGCGGAGCTCTCCACTCGACATTATGTTCTGCATACTTATTTTTTTTTTGCCTAGTTCCGTTTACATTTTTAAAGAACCTTTAGCAACTACAGCCTCGCTCGGGTTTCACTTAGTAGATCGTGTCGCTTGCCTTTCCTTTTGAATTTATTGTGTGTTCACAATTGTGTTTGCCGCGGCGTCTATCGGTATCGAAATGATGCACAATTACAATCACTGACTTGGTGGTCTGCGCACTCGTCCACTGTTGACCCTGGCAAGTTTGTTGGACTTATTATTCGCAGAAGGAAAGCTACGCCTTGAACTTTTACCACGTGAAATGCGCCACCTTATAAGGTACGCTGAATATCGTGGTACCCGTATGCAGATTTGCACGAGGCACGCGCCAGAAAACAAGGTTCTAGGAAATTCCTACCCGTTTTTTTTTTTTTTTTGTACTTGCAAACATGGTATTTTGTAGAGCCACGAATTATCTTCTCTCCAAAGCACACATCTACGAGAAGAAGCAGAAACGTTAGAATTGCAGTAAGTTAATCAGGGCAAATTCTGTTAGCTGGGAGAAAATTGTAGCTTCGCCTTCTCTCCGGTATCGAGTCTTACCTGAGAGTGTCGACTGGCTTGCGACTAGGGCTGGGCGTCGATTAAAAATTTTAACCCGATTAATCGCCACTGTTTAATCGATTAATTAATCGATTAATCGGTTGCGTTGATTTTTATAAATATTATATTAAAAATAATGCAACAACTGGTCTCGCCTTCGAAGAGTTATTTTACTCCCTAATACGCGGCGCAAAGGACATTTAGAATTGAGGATACATATAGTTCAACGATTCAAAGACTCACATATTTTTGCTCCAGCTCCGAAGACAACGAAGTTTGTCCACATTCTCCGACAGGAAGACCAGAAGTCAGGGCTTGGGCGATGCTTTCTTCTTTTTTCAGAGGCCTCGATGAGAAGGCGTTGATTGTTGTCTGCGTTTGGGCGGATGGTCCTTGCTGCAGCGGCGTACATGGGTGCTTCGCTCGTAGGTGATACTGAAGCGAACTTAAGCTTCCACTGTATGAAAACGGCGTTTTGCAGATGATGCAGTGGACTTCCTTCGAGTTAAAAACTTCACCGCTGGAGTTTACTTTAAACCCAAACTTTCCAGCGAGATTGCCTTTCATACTCGTGAACTCGTTCATTTTTACAGGCCGAATACTGGAACAAGTAACCATGGCGTTGTTAGCTTCCCAGCCTGTTTTTCTGCTTGTTTTTCTTGCCTGGGCAGGATGTGTAATCGATCCTCAACACTTGAAGTTTCGCGGTCGCGCGGGTGTCAATTGCGGGCCCGGCTTGTTCGTCTGGCCTCGGCAGAACTGTCATGTATATCCTCGAACACGTGACGCTTCGCGAGCGCGAGAATTGAACCTTGCTCATAGCACCTGGCTTGGAACGGAAAACCGCTCGAGACAGAACGACCGGATACGCGCCACGGAGCGTCTTCTTTAAGGGGGGGGGCATGATTCATCCCTAGTTTGGGCAGGTTGTCCAGGATAGAGCCATGCGTGCGTCCAGTTGAAATCGTTTTGAGTAAAGATTAAAAAAACGATTAACCGGTTAAAAAATTTGATCGCGATTAATGCCTTAATCGATTAATCGGAAGGTTAATCGATCAATTGCCCAGCCCTACTTGCGACCTTTCTCAACATTGCTCATGTGTCTTTGTAATGCAAGCAGTAGGGCCATGGCAGTCCAATACACAACATAACATTAACACATATAAACATGAAATGCCTCTTTCGACTATATTAAGGAGGCTTCTGCGTACATGTCAACATTTCATCATCCAAATCCGCCCAAAACGAGTACCCGCTTTTTACAGCGTAAGAACCTTTCCGCGGGGCAGAGAAGGTCGAGCCGTCCTCTGCACTTGTCACCTCTTTCGTTAGGGAAACCACGATGGCAGTTTTTAGTGCAAAATAAAACTGTGAAATAACTTCGTCGTTTGCTTTAAAAATCCCCCCTAGGCTGGATTCAAGCTGTGTGAAATTATTTGAGGACGGTAGCTTCATGTACAGTTAGAATCAACTTCAACTCTTGCTTTACTCTCACATTTTTAGGGTGCGAATTCCAGGCACAATTTGTCTACTCCTAGTATTGCAAATTTGCCGCCTGGTGTTTTTCTTTTTTTTCTTTGTTATGGTAATAAAAAACAATGTCAGGAGGCATAAACTATCCAAGTAATAAAAAAAACCTCCGATCTACTCTACCCCCCCCCAAAAAAAAAAAAAAGAACACTTGAAAAAGCGTGTTTTTTAATGCCTCCAATTTGAAATTGTGTCTTTTGTTTTGTCTGTATTATTTATTTATTTTCATTTATTTTCAATAGAGTGGGTCGTATTGGTCTGGTATTTTGCTATTGTTAGAGGATTTTTGCAAATAGGGTTATAACGCAAGTTGGTCAAGTACAATTGCTTTCTTCAAAATTTGCCTAGGAGCCCTGACACCTACAGGGTATCATATCTGTTTTTAGCACCATTATAACTTACATCAAGACCTTAGAATCGCTATAATGCTTTCTCGTGGTATGGCCCCCGTTCACTCGAGAAAAATTACTTTTGCAATATATTTAAGCATCTCGGGCATCGACAAACCAGGAACAAAGTTCAATCAAATGAAATTAATGCGCACTTACGAAGGTCTTTACGTTTTGCTGACTCGCCTTCGCTGCGAAATGTGACCACCAAGGAGCTGGCACATATGCTGGAATTTAATTATTGGGTCAATTGTTTAAACTTTCCCCCTTGGATCGTGATTACGGTAAGGGTTCTGATTGCATTCATACGCTTCGTGTCTAGTAAATAAAAATGCTTGTAAAACTGTAAATGAAAGCCGTAGATCCAGCAAACTTGAGCTCAAAAGTGAGGCAAAGCGTGCACAAAGTGTCAAACGGCCGGGCATTATCGTGTTCTATGTCCCTGCAGCGTCACTATAAGCTGGGCTAAGAGCGCTTCCTTTAAAAGAATATTATTTAAAAAAAAAGAAGAAAAATGTCGTGCTATGAAGAGGTTTGAACTCAAGACGTGTGAGGGGAATATTATTCATCCGGGTGCCTGGAAACGCTTCTTCCAACTTCTGACCTCCCGTGGCTGCTCGTGTCTGCTGCCAGCGTCACGTGTAGAGATTTGTTTGCTCAAAACGATGTATTAAGCTTTGTTTTCACAAAACTAAGTGCCGTTCACCGGAAACGATGCTATGTAAGTAAGTTGGTATGTAAAAAAAAAGTTTATTTTTTTCAGTACTTTCTAGAGGCTACAGCCAGCGAGTGGTTGTTTAACGACCGCCCGTGGCTGCTCGTGTCTTCTACCAGCGTCACGTGGAGAGATTTGTTTGCTCAAACAATGTGTTAATCTTTGTTTTCACAAAACTAAGTGCCGTTCACCGGAAACGATGCTGTGTAAGTAAGTTGGTATGTAAAAAAAGTTTCTTTTTTTTTCAGTACTTTCAGTGTTTAACGACCGGATCCTTATCTGTAGAGCGTAAACCTTCCTTCGGGAACTATCACTTGATCAAGATGCCGATCGGGGTTTTGAGACGTAATCCGTCAACGTCCTCGCAAACTTTGCTCCCTCGCAGGGAAGGAACTTTGCGCCAAGAGAGAACGAGTTCTGACTCGGAGATACTTTAATTATGCTTTTTCTATACATATAATAATTTTTTCGGCTCATATTTATCGTGTTTTGTTAGGCGCGTAGCGTTTTTTTTTTTTAATTTGCTTACTTGAGGGGAACCTAGTTATGCTTGTCGATTTCTGGTTGAACATATTGTGTCCAAAGGAGATGATGCTGTCCAAACCCGAGGTTTAACACAGTAAACCTCCAAGGAAGAATGTGTAACAAAATGCAAACCCAAAAAGTGGTCAGTTCATTTTTTTTTTTAATTCTATTGATGGGTTTCAAGCTTCTGTCAATCTGAACATTTTGCTATTTATGTTCTTCTGGCTGTCCAGTTAATATATGTCGAAGATAATGCCTAGTTGTGTTCTTGCATGCTATTACGTTCCAATGTATAGAATTTCTCTTTTCGCAGTTCATTTATTTTTAACTGTGCTATATTGATAGAATGTTGTGTTTATACGTTTATTTCATTGCTATTTTGTTGGTGAGCGACGTACAGGGTGCCAGTATGGTGGAGGCACGTCAAATAAATTGTTGCCCCTTTATCTCCTATTGATTGCCTACTGATTGCCTACATGTTTTTGCATGTTTATCTCCTCCACGACTCAAAATATTTTAGTTCATTTCACTCTTATTGTTATAGTCATAGCATCGAAATTTGCCGCCCGAAGGGACAGGTATCATGTAATCCTTCACGTGCCTCCGAATGTCTTGACACGTTATGCGCAGATGTAACCCAAATCATGGCGTGACTACAACAGCTCCACCACAAGAGTCGCCACCATTCAGGACTTTGAAAAGATGACGACTTTGCGGAAGGCATAGCACAAGTTCGCTTTATTCTTTTCGCTTGTGGGACCGGCAGTCTTGCCTCGAGGCTTTAGAAAAATAAAGAAGCAATCATCTGTTTATTACAGCTCTTTATTGTTTAGTTTCTTATAAGAAATTCAATATGGAGAATGATCCTCTTTATGTGAGCGGCGGTGACAGAGTCATTTCTCAACTCCTGCGGCATCACCATCATTATCGTCGCGAAGGGGGTCGCGACTTGCGATCATCCGCTCGCTTCGACGTCGCCAGAGAGGACGCGGGACATCAAGCCACGACAACATAGAGCGATAATGGCGGCTATCGAAGCGATTGCGGAAGATATATGGCCGTAATTTTGACGTCGTTGTCGTCTCGATGAATTGGGCGTCTCGAGCTTATTTACTACTTGCGTTGTTGCTGCTTCGCAATTTCTAGTCGCCAGTTTGCGGGGAGCATGGAGGATTTCGTTGTTCACCTTCATTTCAGGAAGACAAATATTATCAATACGAGGGCGCGGCTTTGGGGCGACTTCCTTTATTTGAGCGTTCGAACCGGGAGGTTAGCGGTAGCTGGATGACACTGAAAGTTCACTCTGTAAATACACGGTCAAGTTTATTAAAGGAATTTGTTAAAAGCGAAAAAGAAAGCTACTTATAATTGATGTCGGATGCCACTGCTGCAAAGGAACAACTTTGCCGGCGCAGTAGCAGTGCTGATCTGGCGTCCAATTTGGATGCAAAAAAAAACCTCGCACAGTCTTATACAATGCAACTGAAGTTTCGGTTGGAAACAATAAAACTTTGATCTGGAATATTTTTCTGAAATATGCATGGTAGCCAGCACAATATCATAAAATCATTAGCTCAGAATCACATGACGCTTTTGGGATGATTTTGTTTGCACCACACAAGGGCAAAAGTATTCATTTTAGTGAGAATAAAAAAAAAAATGAAACCGTTTACAATTACCTGTAACACCGAATTCGAGCGCAGCTCTTGAGGAAAAGGAGGGAAGGGTACTGAGGAGAGGGTATACCCGTCCTTTCTCCTCTTCACCTCGTGACCCTGCCTGCTACACCTCTTCCCCCTCCTTCACCTTCACCTCTCCTCCTCTCCTCATCCTTCAACCTCCTCCCCTCGTCTCCTCCTCCTACTCCCTCCTCCCCCTCCTCCTCAAGGGGTCGGGTTACGTGACCTCGGGGGGTCACGTGACCTCACGGTTACGCCGACGGCGGCGCCGACGCCGACGCCGACGCCGCTCAAGCCGGAAACGGGCGCCTAAGAGCTGCGGTCTAAAAACGCGAAAATAAAAGGTCAGCAAAATGCTACCGAATATTAGTGACGGTTCTTTTTTGGGAGAAATGTATAGATGCCGATAAATTTAAGCGGAGAATTAAATTGCTGTTGAGGTCATGAGGCTTCAATTTTTCAACTAAATTTATCGAGGAAACTGTGGGAGGAGGGAAGGGCACGAAGGAAGAGGTTGGAAGGGTACGCCTGAGGAGGAGGAGGCAGATGGGAGACAATGAGGAGGAAGAAAGGAGGAGGAGGAAAGAAGGGGAGAACGAGGAACAGAGGAGGAGGGGAGGAGGAGAGGGTATGGAGGAGGGGCATACCTTCCCTTCCGTACCCTCCCCTCCTCCACCTCAAGAGCTGCGCTCTAATTTCTCGTTAAAGAGATTTGTAGACGTCTTTCATTTTTTTTCTAGCTTACTTCGTGAAAAAAAAAAAAAAAACACCGGGATCGCCCATTGTGCGAAAAATGTATAAAGTTGACAAGCAGTCGAAAAACTCGCAACTCATTGCAGCAATTCAAACAGGCCTAACCTATTGCCTACTTTCTTTCCTCGCTCTTCTGTCGCTCTCTCGTTATTTCTGTAGGAACCGCCGATGTCAGCATCATGACTCGCCGCATTCGGTTTCCGTCCTACACCCTAAGGAATGGCTGCGCGTTTACTTACCCGCAAAGCACTCGAAGAGCCAATCTCTGCGATCTACGAAATGAGCTCAGCGAATGATGAGGCGGAACATCTGTTTAGACCTCAAAATTAAGTCTGCGCTGTGGCATTAGGCAATGCAAGCATGACGCTTCGCATTGCGTAATGCCACAGCGCAGACTTCATTTTGAGGTCTAAACAGATGTTCCGCCTCATCATTCGCTGAGCTCATTTCGTAGATCGCAGAGATTGGCTCTTCGAGGGTTTTGCGGAAAATTAGAAGCTGAGGCATCTCTTAGAGTGTACCCTCCCTAGACGTACACGATGCAAAATAAAAAAAAAATAAAAATTAATTTGCAATTCCTGGATTTTAAAGTTTTGACTTGATTTATTTCTTATAACCGAGGCAGTATTCCCCTAGAATCATTCATACATCGCTCGTTTTCTCTCTCTCTCTCCTTCACATGGGTGGATAATTAGCGTAGCTCCAGAGCTGTGTATACAGAGAGTTTGGTCAATGGGAGGTGCGGACAGAGCCAGGGCGTGCACGAGACTCGGAAAGAGGGCTTGGCATGCTCTCTTGACCAACCAGAAGCCGAAAAGAATCCCCTAGCGGTGGTAGCGAGAAACAGTTCTGATCAAAGGTATATGTTCGTATACGGTTTCAATAAGCGCGTAAGAGTGAAGTGTAGTAACCTTTCGTGGTTGAAAATAGGCTGCACGTGATGTTTCGATCATGATCATGCAGAAAGATGTAAGAAACGAATGCGCCGCTCAACTCTGTTTTGCTCGGACAGAGTTTGACCGCTCGGACGGCAGATTCCCGGCCCTCGGCGCTTGACGTAAGGATTATGTCGTTCGTTCCGCTAGTCGGCACTTTTCCATCATCATTTTGGATCAGCGTGATTGCAACATCACGCGTACCATATTTTCAGTCACCGAGAGTTACTCCGATGCACTTATCAGGGTGTTTTTCTCGACCACCGCCAGGGTATTATTTCCGGCTTCTGGTTGGTCCCATTGGAATTTCTGATGACGCCCTGGAGCACGCCCAGCCCGCTTTCGGCCAATGGCGCCTCCTCATTTGTCTCCTATACTTCCCAACAAATGGCCAAACTCTACATATACGGCTCTGCGTAGCTTAAAAGTAACTCAGTCGAATGAACATGGTATATGAGACAGCTATAGGCACCAAGAGCTTAAGGAATTCAAGGTGGGGCCTATTACGTTTCTCTCTTCCTAATTCGTTCTTTGAAGTTCGGCTAATGTGACAACCCCATCGGCTTCTGAGCGATAAGTTGCTCGGGATTCGAAATGCCCCGCGTTCCATAAACTCTCAGTGATCATGCAAAATTCTTAGTTTCGCTTCTTGGCTCACTGGCTGGTCGCCGCCTAAGACGTAGCGGCGGTCAGTGAGAGTAGCTGCAACTCTGGCGACTCGACGGGCCGCGTAGACGTACTAAATTACATCGGCGGAAGGAGAAACGATCGGAACCCTGGTGCGGAAGCGAAGACATTTCCGGCTCTGGCGTCCTGGAAAAGAACTTCCGGTTCGGACGTGTGTATCCGAGCAGCGCTGGACAACCGAGTCAGTGGGGAAACGACTCGTAACTCGCGCCGTCCAGCGCCAAATTAAAAATCTCTTCGGGGGAGGAAGAACCGTTCGCGCGTGTCTTTTCAATATTCCGTTTCCTCTTACGATAGAGCGCCGCGGACGCTACGAGCCACCCCAGCCGATCCCTTGCTGCGAACGAATCACGTGACAACACGCCCCGCCGTTGCTGCGCCCCTCTCGAAGATCACGTGAAACTCGAACGGCACGGGATTGGTTCCGATGGCTCGTAACCTCCTCCGTGGTCCATCGCAAGATGCAAAAACGGAGTATAGTACTCCCTGTATACTTCTCACGAGTCAAAGTCTACGAAGCACACATATACGAACTCGGCAAACGAGTTGCCGCATTTCGTTTCAGACTCAGATACGTTCAGCCTTCCCTAACTTTCCCCGAGGGGAAACGGTGAATCGCAGCGTTGCTTCGTGCAAGCGTGCGTCCTTGCGCTTGTCCTCGTGCCCAAGTTTACAACCGCGGTGAAGCGTCTCTGGCGGAGTGAGTTGTTTGGACGCAGAGTCTCGCTTGCGCCCGCCTTGGGGGACTGAACTTGACGAGCTCAAATATGCCCCCCCCCCCCCCCCCCAAGTTGCGCCACTACTTTAAAATGCGAGTTCATAATGAAGCTTCAGACCTCTGCAGGAAGATCTCGTTAGTCCCAGACGACTTTAATTGAATATGTTATAGTGGCTTAGTTTGCCGGTTGTTGTAAGAGTCTGGTTTCAGAGTAGCGACGAACAATAAATGCAGCCCTTAGACACTTTAAAAACACCTTACTGGCTACCTTGGGTAGACATTAGCGTCGTTATCTGTATATAAAGTCATAAACAAGCGGTACTGCCGAGGGTAGCGAAGGTTCGTTAAGATACCGATTTGGTATATTCAGCGCACAAATATAGATGTTTTTGTAGCAGTAGGACATAAGTTCGTTACAATAAAGCAAATCACTATAATTTATTAGGTACAGTACCTACTAAATGTCGATGTTCAATTGCTCGTTGTTGCTTTTTTTCTTACAAATTGGCATTTTAATTTGTGCTTGAGACGTTCTCCTTCTCTTCCTTGTCGTCGTCCGTCATTACCTCATTCACGGGTTTTTCACTAAAATGTTTGATATGCACCAGCTCACTTGCGCCCTTACGTTCTGCTTTCGAAATAATTTCAGAAAGTTCAGTTGATCTACAAAAATACTATCTCGCTGAACTCGTCTATAGTTACTGAACTCTGTAAGTCAAGTTTGAAGAACAGGATACCTGGTTCGAAATGTCGCGATAAGTGTACAGATTTATTGAACTATCAAAGTTTGTATGACCCCCGTTAACTCATACTGATCTACATACGCCCGTGGCCCGCAGAAAGTTTACGCCAGTAAAGATTCATATACATATCCCTCGCATTATCTGTCGATCGGACGCATTTAATTTATTTGACGCAGGTTTCGCTGTTTTTTTTATTTATTTTTAATAAACGAACGCGGTTAGTTTTGCCATTGTCAATTCGTCCTTTCGTATATCAAAGCGAAGCTAAAATCCCCGAGTATCCCAAATCTCGCAGCGTGATGAGGGTAGAATGAAAAAAATGTGAAACAGGGAAAGTCTAATTTAGGAAAAAAGAGATGATGATAAAACTAGTTCCCGACGGATCCTGGTAAACGTGTCTCCACGTCTCGGTTCAGGCTCAAACAAGTGGACTAGAAATGCTGGCCTGCACTCTAAAAATTTGTCTGTGAGTTTACTTTTCCGCTGTACACGGAGACAGCCACTCACGTGGAACAATAGAAGGATTCCAGCGAATGACGAAGCCCAGAACACAATAAGATTAAAAAATACCATCTGCGCAGGAACACAGCATGATGTTTGGGTTACTCAAGTGTCCCTGCGCAGATCGCATTTTTCAAACACACTCGAATTCGAGGCTTCGGCGTTCGTAGGGATTATTCTATTGTTCGCCGTGATTAGCTGTTTCCGTGTTCGGCGGGAAAACGAACGAATTTGGCTCGAGCGAACCGAGTTGACCGGAGAATGGAAGACAAGTAACTCCCGCGAAACGAAGTGCGGACGCCGATCTAGATTAGAAGAAACCCAAATGGAAGCCGGCCGAAAAAGGACAAGGGACGCAACGCCATCACGTCCAAGAAAGCGGCTGCTCCTTTTGGCGGTAGGCGACCAGAGTAGGAGATGGGGAGGCGTGGAAGGGGCCGCGGTTCAAGATGGCGAGTAACAGATGGAGAAGACAGCGAGGGGTTCGGACCCGGAGTCGAAGATCGAGAACCTTTCGAACTTGCTCGGTCCTCAATTCCCCCCCCCCTCTTTGAACTCGAAGGTCATTCTCCGCTGGACATTTCATCCGTCCGAGAAATGGAGTTGGTGCTACGGGATGCCCAATCTTGGTGCGCGGACAAAAGCAATATGAGGGACTGGCGAATTTTCACGCTTAAGGTAGTTTCTGCTTCACCATCCTTTTTACGTGTTTGGACGAATATTGCGGACGTGAACTGTGTGTGTGCACACCTGGTTGTACCCGTGCGAGCGCGTGTTTGAATAGTTTTCGTGGCGTCAGTCTATGGTTGCATGCAGTCTTTCTGAGCTAGACGATATATTTAAGAATAGGTTTTGTTGTTTCAAGTACGAGTGAATTGTTGCTCTGGAAAGCTGGTGTCTACGAAGTAGGTAAACTGAAATTTCCAAGTTCTTTGAGACTGGGCACTGGTTCCTGCACATCCACAATGGAACCTATGCGACATCAAGGAACGGTTACATTGACTGCATGGGCTAATAGCAATTTTCACTATTGTTAACATTATCTACGTGATATTATCCACTTAGCGCATTCTAAGTTCTCGCACCTCAAAACAACGCGCAAAGATGCGAGAGAAATGAAAGCGTAAAAAATCTTTACGCAACCAAGCGAGCAGCCTCAGCTACGCAAACAACTTCAGTCATACCCCTTTCAGAATCATATAACCCGAATCAAGCAAACGTTTATCTACAAAGTCAATATCCCAGGCCCAAATAATGAGGGCGTAGCTGGGAATAATTTTTGTTTTTGGCTGCATTACATCCCCCACCAAAATAAAAGCGATTCGGCATTTCTCCGGGCTAAGAACGGTGCTGAGGACGACGTCCTTAGCTGACCCTTCTCGCGCGAATCGCGTGTGCCCACGGCACTGCTTCGCGTCGAAGACAAATTGCTACAAACCCGAGGAAGACAGGCGTCAACACGAAGTCTGTCTTTCTTGTTGATTTCGGCAATGACACATATACAAGTTCCTGATATGTAACTTTCTTCTTCAGAAACACAAGAGTGCTACACTGATGCGGTCCCGTTGCCATAGAGATCAAAAACGTATATAAAAAGACCCTAAAAACTGAAGGGAATTTGGAAATGGCAAAACATATCTCACACTATTTTTAAGACACTACCGCATTTGCTGCACGTAAATATCAAACAGGGGGTTGTTAAAACAGTAATACAATTTTTTTGTACTGGAATACCTACGCGTGATTAGCTTTTGTAAATAGAAAGAAAATAATTGTTGCAGCAACTTCTAACTTACTTTTGGTTATTGATTAGGTGTTTGCGCGTGTATGCCAGCCTATAGTGAGGCCATTCGTCAATGTAGGACCCTTGCTGTATAAGAATGAGGTTTACAATTCATTATCTACGTATGTACTAAGGTTACGACTCTAAGCAAAAAGATATTAAAAGCCAAAGGTTGAATTAGTAATTGAGGGAACAAATGCATGCACCAGATATATCCGCGACATGTTGTGGCAATGCCTCTCAATCACAAGGACGATACTATCGCTTTAAGAGCATTAGTTTACAATATAACGCTCTAACACTGGGTTTAAGTCGTTTGCGTTCGTAACATGGCGAACCTTTTGACTGAAGGAAAACCTGCAACTCGGTAGGCACATCTCATTACATCCCTAAGGTTAAAAGTACTTCGTTTCGCCGAAGTCCTTCAATGAGGCAGTGGTCAGGGAACGTCGGTACAGGGTCAAGAAAAGCCCCCAGGAGCGCCTCTGTTTTTAAGAGCACATTTTCGTTTGGGCACTTTGAGTGAGACAGTTCAAATTTGTGATTAAAATTAGGTTAAATATATTCCCGTACTCCGCCATTTTTTTACGGCAGTAAAAAATCGTTGTATGCAAGCATGCAAGCATCAGCCATTTTTTGTTAATATCTTTAAAAGAAAAGTGAAAAAAAAAACATGGAAATAAGCTTTTTTGCGTTTGTTGTCTAACCTAACGATGCAAGAAAACATTAGCCAGGTAATCGAGCATACGGGTTTGCAGTGAATCTACTTTACTTTACTCGCGGCTCTCAATTTTGACAGTAATGACTGTATCAAAAAGTAATTTCGAGATGCAAAAAACAAATTAAATATTATAATATTTAAGAGAATGTTTCAGAAAAAAACTGTTTGACCAGTTGACTGAGTGTACACATGGCACACTTCCTGAGTCATACATCGGAATAAAAAGTTTTAGATGAAATATAAAAATTCCAATTTATTTACGTTCTATGATACTCAGGCCATTACTCCTCAGAAAAAAAAATAATTTTGTAAATACAAACCTAAACATCCAGTGAAAAAAAAAAAAATGTAGAGCCGTGGAATAAAAACTATAAGCGTCCAAATGTTCAATAAGTGCTATTTGATATTATACGATTGTCATCTAAAATATTCCCGAGGAACATTGCGATGTTTGTTATTGTTCAGGTGAAATTCTCACTTCAGTGCGTGCGCCGATTCGTAGATGTTCAATAAAGTTGGGGATGGAGCTGAAGACGCTTACATTAACGATAAACGCTCTTAGTGCGATTAGAGTAACTGCATAGGCCCTGCTTGCATAGTCCGGTATTTCGTACCTTTTCCTTGTGCCGCGAACACCGTATTGGCGGAGAAGTGGTCACGTGCGCCGAGCTGGATCCAACCTTCATGAGGGAAAACGACCTTGCAGGCGCCGAGTTTCGGGCGGACCACGTTTCTCGATTTTCGTTTGCAAAAAATACATCATACACTAAAATTGAACGAACTTGAAAGTTTCTTGGTCATTGAACATTATGTGTAGTCACTCGGTACAGCATAATCGCCTTGTTTTATAACGCGAGCGATGTTTTAAAACGTGTTTCCAAAGTCTGGGAAGCAGACGACTTGAAGGACTATTGCGTTGCTCGCGTCTGCCGCGCTCGCGGAGAGATACTCGACCGGCACATCCGGGCACTTTGAACCAAACAACAACGCGTAGTTACGGCTTTCAAAGGGATGATGTTTTCGTCGGCTACTATGTTCTACCAATGGCATAAAGCAAAACATGACACAAATGACGAGACGACGGCGCACTAGCAGCGTGTCGAAGCGCTATTCTTTTCTGTTCCGCACGCCGCAGCACGCTGCCTCACAGACACCCCTTCCGTGTCTCCGGATCTACTGAAGAAGCGACGGTCGCTTCCCGCAGTGCGGCCTTGGATCCAACATGGCCACCCTTGGAGCACCACTGCAATACTCTGCTCCGCAAGCTGTGCATATGCGGTTACTTTAAGCGCGATGACGAATTACTGCCATGGGACGACTTATTCAGAGTGGGTTCGAAATTTCGACAACACTTCCTGGTGGCCAGGCTCTCAGCCGTGTTGGCTAGATTGGCGGCTTTCTGCTCCTTTGTTGACGCCAACAACGCGCCTGGTCTTGTACCAAGAACTTTCATTGCGTTACGAAGAAGTTTCATGACTAGTAGCGTATGCGGAGCGCAAGTTTTTGTCTGCTTCATTGCGCAGGGGTTGTTTTGACGTAAGAACACCGAGCTCTGCTTGGCTCTGATTGGCTCTGATTGGAAGGATAAGGGGTATTCCTCAGTGCTAGCTGCTTTGAGTTCTACCCTATCCTTCCAATCGGAGCAAATCAAACGTCGACGTTCCAACGTCACCGCAACCCCTGCGCAAAAAGCAGACGAAGTTGCTCTCCGCATGGAAGGACTCTGGTTTCGCTTTAAGAACGCAGTCAAAGGAGTCCCTGACGCCCTTAGAAGCTCAGGACGTGGCTTATTTTCCGCACGCTTCTTGTATCACGATTCGTTGTTCGACGTATCGGCGAATGCAGCAATCCGTTTCGCTGCACGAGCAATAATAAGATGATCAAAAATTAAAACTCCTTACCTTTTTTACGATCTTCGCGGTTTTAAAGGACACGCCAGAACGAGCCTACAAACTACAGTGCGTGTAAGGCATCTCCGACTGGTGTGCTAAGCGTCTTATTCCTCCCAAGCATCGGAAGTGGTCCAAAGGTGGCAATAAATGACGTCACAAAAGCTGATGTGTCATGCTGTTGGATGTCGCGACCCTCGTGGTTGGACGTAGAAGTTCTAGGGAAAACAAATGCACGAGCTAATGCGATTGTTGTAGTTATCGCGGCGTCCCAACTCCGGGCTGCGGAAGCTTCCCTGAACTGTCCAGCTGAAGAACAATTTGTAGCAGACCAGGTGCCTGTCACATCCCCCACCATTGCTGGGACACCGGCAGGATCGCGGTCGGCGACAGCATAACACATTCAAGACGCCATCAGATGGAAATCGAGGCTGTGTTCCAAATCTTACCCGAATGGCTCCCAGTTACTCCGGCGGGTCTTGACACGTGACAACACAGATTGAAAAACGCTGGACGCGGGTAGGTTTTAGCACGCCAAGGTACAACACCTTTACAGCGGGGTAAGATCAGGTAAATTTTGGAACATAGCCCAAGATACCATTTTTTTGGCCGCAGTATAGACATCAGTTGGAGACACGTTTGAGGTATTATAATACCACGGCCGCTCGATCTGAAACGCAGAGGTGCGGCCTGCCTGATGGAACGAAAACGGCAAGACGCGCCTAGTACCCCGGGCGACCACTGCGGCGCTAGTTGACAGCTACGGCGCTAGTTGATTGGTTTCGTGGTATTCCTCCGCTGATCGTTATCTCTCCGCTGCTGCTAAGTAGTGCGCGTCCCCGGAATTTCCCGGAGCGTACACGACTAGTGCCAACGCGGCCAGTAGTGTAAACTGATTAATCTCGCCTTCGCATATGCACGCTGTGGTGCGACGTTGCGGGCCGTACCTTGTTTTTGATCCATCGGCCGTGATAACAAAAACTAAAATTCCACAAGGTAACGCACACTTCCTGCATTTGGTTAGATCCTACAAGGCGAGAGCACACCCACAAAAGAATCACGAACGCGATGATGTTCCACTTTAAGCGCTGTTTGATTGGTTACATCGGTTCTGAACCATGGCTGCGCCTTGGCGTGTGGTGAAATTATGTATAAACCGACTCCCTAAAAAATAAAAAAATAAACGAGAAAGCGTTAGAAGATTTATTAATTCTTTTTCGGCCCAGGGTTTTGCAAGATGCCATTCAAGATTAAAGCCTTTTCAAAGTGGCTAGAATTCTTGCTCGGGAAACGAGGAGGAACTGACACTTCTAATGTAGAGAAAGAGACAATTTTTAGCAAACATTAAAGCATCGTCATAGCTAATTTAAGACACCCCCCCCCCCCAAAAAAAAAAAAAAACAACAAAAAAACACATGAGAACATTTGGGCGACCCTGGTCAGGCGTAGGTTAGTCCCACACTCTAAAAAAACGTTTATGCGTCTACTTTCACGCACCAACACTCGGAGAGCCAATCACCGCAACTTGCGGAAGCAGCTCAGCGAATCACAATGCCGAAACATATGTTTAGACCAAAAAACGCAGTCTGAGTTGTGACATTAAGCAATGCAAAGCGTCATGCTTGCATTGCTTAATGTCACAGCTCAGACAGCGTTTTTTGGTCTAAACATATGTTTCGGCATCGTTATTCGCTGAACTGCATCCGTAAGTTGCGGTGATTGGCTCTCCGAGTGTTGTGCGGGAAATCAGACGCACGGGCTTTTTTGTTTTAGAGTGCAAATGGTGTGGCAACATTGTAAATAGAAATAAAAACCGGCAGTGCGTGTACGTGTGTTCGTCTCGGTACTCCGCACTATAGAAGAATTTGCAATTCTCCTTTTCGTCAGCAC
This sequence comes from Ixodes persulcatus, assembly GCA_013358835.2. Lineage (NCBI taxonomy): Eukaryota > Metazoa > Arthropoda > Arachnida > Ixodida > Ixodidae > Ixodes > Ixodes persulcatus. Next base: position 49,098 of record JABSTQ010009290.1, read on the forward strand.
TAAAAGTTTATGCTATTCTTATGCGTTATTGCTGTTAATTATTTCACGAAGCGTTGTACTTCACCAAAACCCAAACCCCACGAGAAGCGCGGTAACAAAAAATATTATCTTAATATAGTAAGATTAGCGACACGTCTGCATGCCCGCGTCCGTGTACCGATGACCAGAACGAATCCCTTTCACCAATGGCAGTCGAATTTTCATAACTACCTCTATTGACAAGACGCCTACATAAAGCTTCCTAGACAAACGTAACGTGTTCGAGCATGCGCAGAGAGACCCAGAGAGCCTAAATAAAACCTCTCCTCCTCTCTTTCTTCCCCCAATGCAAGGCAGCGAGCATGCAACTCTCGCGCTCTCGGTAAGCCTTCGAACGACCCGTCTGTTCAAGCCGCTGGTGGATGGCGCCTGTCACGCATCGCGCGATCGGCGCAGTCCATAACGATTAGTCGACCTCCGGCCCTCCAGCTTTCCCTTAACGGTCGCCGTACCTTCATTAAGGGAGACCCCACCACTAACGTTTTCTATGGACGCTACCGGGCGACGTTCATATATTAATCTTGCGAACAATTTCCTTCTTCCAACAAAGAGAGAGGGAGGGGGCTGCTGAAATGTGTTTCATTGAAGGGAACTCGGGCTGTTTGCCTCACGACGGTGTGTTTCAGGACGCCTGTTCTAGGTGATCGGAGGTCTTTTTTATCCTTGACTCAGTGTTAGTTTGTATAGCTGCCTAATGGTTTCCGCAGCTGACCTCTCCCTCCGTAGAAACATTGCTCGTCTGTGTTTGTTGCACGAAATATATTATCATAACCCAACACTACGTCAACATCCGTTAACAGAACCATTTTATGTCTCATCTCGCGTCGATCACCAAAGTAAAGTAGGCATCCCTCATTGTCAGACATCAACCTTTAATCAGTCTTTTTTATACCTAGTCATCGCTGGACTGGAATCGCCTTTCCGCACGTATGGCCAGCTTAACCAACAGTACCGAACTTAATAATGCTGTTCATGATTATCGTATGTTTCCTGACTTTTTTTAAAGTTTTGTGTTGTATTAAACTGCCTAATTTCATAATATATATGTGCTACTTTGGTTCACTCCCCTCTGTGATGCCTTCGGGCCCTGAGGAACTCAATAAATAAAAAAAAAATGGTTTCAGTTCGGCGTGAAAGAAAGATGGCGTTTTTTGGGGGAATGGGGAGTGAGGTATGCGCTATGCAGAAGGACTCGTGAGAAATATGTGGATAGGGGATTAGGTTAGGAGGGCTGGGTTTTATAATCAACTCTTACGATTCATTTAAATAATTTTCCGGGTGAAACGAGTATTGAAAGTGAAAGCGAAGTATTAAGTGAATAATACAGAGAGAGAGAAAGAGTGAAAGAGAGAGAGCGACAGAGTAAGAAAGAAAGTAGAAAATGAGGGATGTTGCAAGGAAATAAATAAATGAAGGCCTAAACGGGCATTGCAGGGCATTCAATTTCGGATGTTCAGAATGTGCGGGTTTGTATATAATGACTTCCAGAGCGCCACACACTGACTTAATATTTTGAAACGCATTTTTTACATGAAGGCAACTTTGCAGTGTGCATTGGCGTTGCAGTAATGTAGTGGTACTAGATTACACATTATCTTATCTTCAAGCTTTATATGATACTTAAATGTACTGAATCTGATTTGCAACTTTAGAGTGTTCAACGGTTTAAGATTCGGATGCAGCAAACGCCCCAGAAAAAAATAAACGAAAGAACATTAGGTGGCGCAATATTGGCAGACATTGTTTTGTTTGTGTGTTTTTATCTCTACCTTTCAAAGCGCTTAATCCTAATTAGCTTTGATGTGACATGAGGGTTTTCTTACTTCTAAACATTTTTATAACAGTCTTATAAATAGGCTGAATTCAGCGACAGCCACCAACAACGCAGCAGCAATAAACGAACTGCGCAGCGAAACCACATCACTGAAAACAGTGGTAACGGAGCAATCTCAGATCATCGAGCATCTGCAAGAAGAGCTCAATGACAGTGAACAGTACAGTCGTCTCTCAAACATCGAGATACATGGACTTCCTCAATCCCCAACTGAAAATTTAGTCTCCGTTGTCAGTGAGTTGGCGTGTAAGCTAGACCTTGGTGACTTTCAACCAAATGACATAGTGGCAGTGCATCGCCTGCCTTCTCGACGCGATGGCCCTCCAGTTGTCCTGGTTAGATTGGCATCCGTGTCACTAAGAGAGCAGTGGCTTGCCACACGAGGTAAGCTGCGTACCCTGGCGGCAGACAGTTCGTTGCCAAAACTGTACCTGAACGAGAATCTAACGCGAAGGAACAGGGAACTCTTTTGGATGGTGCGTGAGAGGGCAAGGGCCAAGCAATATAAGTTCACTTGGGTGAAAACTGGGAAGTTATTTGCGAAGAAGTCAGAAAGCTCGCCTGTAGTGCGCATCTATCGGATAGCCGACTTGGAAAAGATTGTCTAATTCATTTCGCTTCTTAATGGCTTGAAAATAAGACGGGATAACCACCACTTCGAAAAATGGAAGTACAATTTCATCGATGTTCAGAGTTTTCTTCTTTTCAAAGTCTCTTGAGCCCAGACAACAATACTGCTCTTGGCTTATTACATGTAAATATTAGGAGTATTCGTAAATATTGGGACCAGTTTGTAATAACTGTAAACAGTGTGATGTCAATAATTGATGTATTTGTGCTAACAGAGATCAATGTTAAAGAAGAGTTTTGTAGTGCATTTCAGATACCGGGATATAAATCATTTTTTCTTACACGACCAATTGGTCGAGGAGGAGGAATTGCGATATTCGTTAAAGACTCATGGTGTACTGAGAACCTTGATGTAGATTTTGTTCATTGCGAGTCTTTGTTATTAAGGTTAAGGAATTCTGAGTGGTCGTTGTACTTATTGGCACTTTACAGACCTCCGTCATCTAATGCTTTAAACTTTTTGGAAGAACTCAGAGATACACTTCGTAAATTTCAGTCCGTTGACATTTGTATGATAGGTGACTTTAATATTGACACCCTTCAACCCATTAACTTCCTTGTTTGTGACTATCTGAATTTATTAGCGGAGTTTGGTCTAGAGGAACTGATTCTAGCTCCGACTCGAGAGGAACTTCTGGGTGATCATCTCGTTGCTTCATGTCTTGACCATATTAGCGTACGCGCTCCAAATGTTGTTGCGCAATCAGCTGTTATAGAACAAAAACTAGCGGACCATTACTTTGTTGCGTGTCAGCTTACATCAAAACTTAGCGTTGAAACAAAAACAGAAACAACAAAAAGAGTTGAAATAATTGATAAAGTAAGGTTTGATAAGTTAGTTAAGGCCTATAATTGGGATAGTTTGTTGTCCATTCAAGATTTCGTTGAAATTTATAGTACGTTTAGAAATCAATTCGGCTCCTTCAGGGAGCAATCCAAAAAGATTATTAGTGTGAGGCGGCGTCAAAATGCACAAGTGTGGTTAACAGGGGATATCTTATCATGCATTAAGTATAAAGATGCTCTATGGGCTAAATGCCGACGTTCTCCTAGAAATGTTCAGTTAAAGATAGAATTCCGCGCTACGCGAAATCGTGTAACTGCGCTTATCCGGTGCGCTAAAAGAAAATACTTCCGAGAGAGATTTTTTAAGGTAAGGTCAAATATTCCTGAAACTTGGCGTTTAATAAATCAGTTGCGTGGCACTGGTGTTAGGAGATCCATTGATGATTTACTTGAGAAAGTATTTGATCTTAATACGACAGTGGCTGAGGATTTCAACAAGTTTTTCGCTAAATTTTCTGGAGTGGCGCCTAACGATGCTACGTTCTCTACAGAATATCTAGAGTCCAATGTTTCCTCGGCTTTCCTTCCTCAAATGACCGAGCTTGATCTACGAACTTGGCTTTTCAGTTTCAAAACAAACAAAGCGCCTGGCATAGATGGCATCAGTGCAGAAGACCTGCAACGTAATTATAATTCTATAAAGCACGTGCTTCTTTATATGCTAAATGGTTTTATTTCTTCCGGGATTATCCCAGATGATTTAAAAACTGCACTTGTAAAGCCTTTATTTAAAGGAGGAGAGCGCAAAAAGCTTGACAATTACCGCCCAATTTCTATTTTACCCTGTATAGTCCAGATCTTAGAAAAACATATCCTTCAAACTATGACGGGGTTTCTTGATCGCTTTAACATTTTATCGCCAACTCAATATGGGTTTGTCAGTGGACGTGGGACCCAGCCACTTCTAGAAGATTTTGCTGATGAATTGAATCGTACCTTTGAAAAGCATCAGGTTGCTTGCGCACTTTTTATTGATGTGGCAAAAGCATTCGATACCGTGAGCCATAATATTTTACTAACGAAATTGCAAAACATTGGATTCCGCGGCCCATTCCTTTCACTACTTCAGAACTTTTTGTCGGGAAGGACACAACTAGTTTCCATTGCTAATAGCCGAGGCTCCAAAGTTAGCTTAAAAGCTGGGGTTCCTCAGGGATCCGTTTTGTCACCTCTCCTTTTTAACATCTTTGTAAACGATATGTCCAGAGCAGTTTCCTCATGTAAATTATTTCAATACGCCGATGACACGGTATTGCTATCCCAACACCTTGATTATGTTGCAGGAATCACTTTACTCCAAGACGACACTTGTCACCTTCAGGACTGGTTTAGAGCTAATTGTCTCACGATCAATATACATAAAACTAAGCTTGTTTGCTTTCATAACCCACTTAAACTTATAACTACCGATCATCCACTTTACATGCATACATCTGGGTGTACACCCTGCAACTGTTGTCCTGTGTCTTATGTGGATCAAGTTAACTATCTAGGAATACAATTTGAGAGTGACTTGTCGTGGAAAGCCCATTTGTCACAACTTTGTAGAAAGCTGCGAAAAGTATCCTGTTTGCTGTATAATACCAAATCTCTAATACCCATTTCAACCAAAAAGACAATAACTCACGCTTTAGCATACAGTGTACTACGCTACGGGATAACTATTTTTGGTCATAGCCCAGGACTATGGGGCAAGAAAATTGACTCAGTTTTGAAAGGAATATTTAAAAGCATAATGTACGGTGCAGTGTCACAAACTGAAGAAGAAATGCTAACATGTTTGGGTTTGCCTTTATTTGATCCTTTACTTGTACACACGGTTGTTCTAAAATACTTCTGGAGCGATACTTTTAAGATACCTCGTGTCCTATGTAGACCTCTTCGGCGTGTTGAGCGGTTTGAAGTGCCTTTCGTTGAAACAAAGTACGGAAAAAGAGTGCGAAATTTTTACGTTCCGTTCATTTTCAACAATTTACCAGATGATATCTATGCTGTGGACTCTTTAAAAAAATTGAAAGAATCACTTCAAGGTATTAGGGAGACGTTGTGACTGTATATTTCTGTGTGCACATGTTGAAATCACCATCATCCCCTACATTGTTCTGCATCTCAAGTTGAGTTTGAGTTGTGAACTTCTCGTTTGTGGGGACTCTTTCAAGCATGAACTCTAGGGTGCTGTCCCACAAGCCGCTTCTGGTTTTGACAGGCCCGTGTATCTGCCTTGTTAAATGCGTCTTCAAATAAAATTATTATTATTATTATTATTAATATTATTATTATTATTTCGACCTGGTAAGGCCTTCGATGTAGTTAACCACAACATCCTCTCATACAAGCTTTCCTCGTACGGAGTATGTGGATCGGTATGCAATTTGTTTAAAAGTTATTTGTCGGATAGTCAAGCCTTCGTCTGCGTCAACAATACTATCTCATCCTTGTAGAAGGCATGCACTGGAGTGCCTCAGGGATCTGTCTTGGGCCCCCTCATTTTTAATATTTGCGTAAATGATGTCTCTCAAATTATATCAAACTCTTCATTTCTACTGTACGCTGATGATATAAAACTTGACAAAAAATATCGACCTTATAGGATTGCATCACGCTTCAGAATGACGCCTATTCCTTCGGTAATTGGTGTTTACACTATAACTTCTATTTGAATCATTCTAAAAGAAAAGTAATGACATATTCTCGCAAGACCCACGATATTTTTCCATATAGTTATCATGGCGAACTGCTGACACGTTTAAGTGAGCTGAGGGACCTTGGAGTTGTTTTTGATTCAACCCTGAGATTTGGCACTCACGTTACCAGAGTGGTTCAATCGGCCTTGCGCACGTTAGGTACCGTGTCTCGCATAACGAAGGAATTCAAAAGCCCGTCCGGTTTTTTTACGCTGTATTGTTCCCTAGTTAGATCCCAGCTAGAGTACGCCTCGATTGTTTGGAACGGCATTTCCAAAACTAACAGTTTATTTGTCGAGCGCGTCCAGAACAAATTTATTTCTATCTTTAAATATCGTTACCTTGAGATAGGTTATCCTTGTTTGAACGGTGGGTGTAACTCGCAACTCGTCAACTTGTTGAGCCTGCAGCAGCGTCGGGTGAAGGCAGATTTGTTGTTTTTGTTTAAGACCCTGCACGGCTCGATTAACTCTCCCAGCCTTCTGTCCGAAGTAAGCCTTAGAGTTCCACGTGTGCCTACACGGCTACAATCATCTTTTTATATAGCTCGACATTTTAGCCACTTAAACCCGATCCAAAGATCGGCTGAATATTATAACCGCTACTCTGACACAATTGATATTTTTAACTCATGCGGGAGCAAGTTCGGAAATGCTGTACGAAACTTCCTCTTGCAAGAAAAGGGCTGATCAGTTGAAGCGTTGATGTTTGTCAGTACGTTATCCAAGTATTTGCTTTTTGCTCTCACAGCTGGTGATGTCTCTGTTTTGTGCTTTTGATTTCCCTTGTTGATTTGAGTGTCTTTTATACTTCTTAATATTCTTATTCTCAGACTGGTGAACTACGTTCTCCTTCTGAATACGTGTGTATGTGTGTATGTATGTGTGTTTTTGCCCATTTTTTTTAGTGTGCCAGCACTAAGGCCGATTGGTTGTTCCTGGACCTTTTAATAAACATTGATTGATTGATTGATTATTATTATTATTATTATTATTATTATTATTATTATTATTATTATTATTATTATTATTATTTTTCTTCGCTTTTTGAGACGTGAAGAGACACCTACTTTCTTCTGAGATCAAATGAAACCATTCAAAGTTACACCCATTTATTAAAAATAAATAATATTTATAATAAATGGGTTGCGTGTGTGCTTAGAGAGCCGGAAGTTAGTCTTAATGGGCGTCTGGTCTCTCAGCTGTAGATGAGCATTATAGCCAGTGCAGTGCAACAGCTAGCCTGGGGTCTTAAACGCGCATCACGCAGTAGTGGTACACGACCGCTCGCCGGCACGATGCTCATCCAGATTGAAGCGGGCAGGGGCGGGGTTGAACCCAGGATCTCTGGGTCCTGCAGTGCGAGCTTTCGCTCCACTCGCTTTCAGCTGTGGTAGGTTAAGACCTCGGTCAGCGATCCCCCCAAATTATCGCAAATATATATATATATATATATATTATTTAGCACTACAACCGAATTACAAGAAAGTCTGTATATTTTGCTATAGCCCTACAAGTTCACTGCATGGTTGCGTTAGTTATCGTTGGCGACCACAAATATGAAAATATATTCGAATTAATTTTTTATAAATCTAAAAAGAAAACTGCAAACAAAAAAAGTAGATTAAGATATTTTTGCAAACACTTAAAACTTGATATTTTAACGTTAGCTCGACTTCTGAATTTGTTCCGCAATAATATACTATATCCCTCTAGTTCTTTTACTGCATTAACAAAGAAAATATCTAGACAAAAATATGGGATCCATTATGCCAGTGACGTATAGGTCTTTCAAGCACGAATTTATTTTTTCCCTTCGCAATGAAAAAAGGAAGCGGTAAACGTAGTAATATTTCAAATAACGAAAAAATGAGTATCTCTATGCCCGAAAGTAAGCATAACAGCCCCATTCGAGCTGCTTTTGGAGAGAGCGGCGGAACATCTGCTTGCGCAGCATCCAAGTAAATCCCCGTGCAGACTCGGCAGATACTCGGGGCGCAATCAAGAAGTTTTCTGCATCGCCCAGATCCAAGACTCAGCTCTCTTTCGCAACCCAGGAGGCATCTCTTGAGCGTAGTTCTACAACCCAAGTTTAGGTGTAATTAGGCGAGCTCAACGGAGAAGGAAGATCTGCTTACTGTGTGTGCAGCGACATGTTTTCAACTGGTTCGATGAGGACATTGAAGAAATATCAATGGGGTAGAAACTTTCCTCTCGTATCTCCTGCTTCCCGATAAGTGTTTCGTGTTCGTTGAAAAAGTGCACATAAATTTTCGTACACGATAAAAGTAAGGGAAGAAAGAGATGAGGTAACAAAACTTTAATTCTTCAAGAAACGCAGATAAAAAAAAAGTAATGGGTGCTTCGGTCCAACTAAAATCGACTAATGCCGTGCACAATATAGTGCTTCCTAAGTTTAATGACTCTAGACAAACAAAAGCTATGAAGTGCCAAACTAAACCAAACCATAAGTGATATCGTTCTGCTACAAGAATTAACTTTTAAAACCAATGCCTGTCTTACATTCAAAGGAAAAACAAAACACTTGAATATTTGTACAAAATTTATATTCAATGCGTATTTGTAGATTGTGCCTTGTAGATTTCTGTTAGACGAACATATTGACGTATTGTCTCGAGTAACATTTTTTTTTTGTATTTTTATACACGCTGAGATTAGGGCACGTTCGTAAGGTAGCTTTCGAGAGACGGATGCCAGGGTAGTGAACCGGGTCTACCATCTTAAGGAGACCATGCTTTGAGTAACCATAAAGCTGAGCCCCATAATTCAGACGAGATCTCGACAAAAAAAAACATTGAATAAACGTAAGTTAGTTTTTGTTTGGAGCGCCTTTATTAGTATAATGGAGTGCGACTCAGGGGTGATTTATATCTGACACCAATGTCATGTAGCGGAACGTAATCGACTTTTAGCACTTCGAATGCATCTGTAGACACCCTATGTCCAAACAAACATCACCCCCTTATAGTAAACGTTGATGCCTCAAAATGTATTCTCAGTCCAGACAAAGGTGCTGGTTCAAAATAATTACAAGTCTAGATCCAACAGCAAACCATAAAAAAGGCACACAATGATTTCCCAGGTGAAAACGTAAACAATGTTTCTGCAGCCATTTGGCGAGGCTATGTTTAGTTGCGTATAATGCTCGGAGTGCGTGAGATTACGAGAGAAAGCTGAAATATCGCTGACGCTAGCATAAAGCGGTCATGAACTAGGCCGGAACAGAACTGGAGCGAGAGAGCTCATTTTGGTGCAACGCTTTTGCTTACACCACTCCAAACCCCCGGGAATTGGTCTATTTTCCGGGTGTCCCTAGGAACACTTTTTCCGGCATCCAGGGGAGATAAAGAGCGACATTCAATTTTACAGATGAAAGGCTATTTTTGGTGGGGGCCCCAAAATTGCCTAATTAGGAGCAGTGTAAGCGATCTCGAGTCTCGGCACGCGATTTCATGGTTTCCCTTTCTAAACCTCCTGGCCGCATGTTTTTCAGACAGCGCCTGCAGCCGAGTCTCATCTGGGCTGCTGTGTGTCGAAAAAAACATGTTCCATCTTCCTTCTCGCCCTCGCGTTGAGTCTGACGACCAGGTTGGGAACACCAGCTTTTACCACGTCGGCGGCCCTGTGGAGCTAACATTTTTGCGTGGGTAATTAAAGCGCTCGAAAAAATATATAGAATCTCCATCGGCTTGCTCCAAGCAATCACAAAAGCAAAAAAAAAGCTTACAAGCTAAAAAAGCAACAAAAAAATCAAGTGTACCACAAAAAAAAAGTCAGGATGAAAATATTAACGGGAAAGGGCAAATACAAGTTCAACTTTGAAAATACAGTGATGACTCGTTAATGTGGAAACCTTCGTTCCCTCCAAAAGGCGTCTATAATGAGAGTCGTTCATAATTACCACACACAAATGGGCGTACTTACCCGCTTTGTCTCCAAAACTGTTGTCTACGTAACGGGATATCCATAATAAATGGGCCCGCATTAACGAGACATGACTGCAATAAGAAACATAGAGATTGTATCGCCCAAAACAAAGGAGTGGTAAAGCCGAGCTCAGAGGGAAAGTGGTTTCTCGTCTTCGTGATTTAAGGAGTTAAGAGAAACGTGATTGCCCATTTTGCCGCGATGAGGGAGGGGACGACGATAGGCTGTTAAAGATACGACAGATCATCGATCGCACCTGCCGCAATTACCGAGCTCAGGACTACGAAACGGGAGACACATAAACAGTATGTGAGAAAGAGAGGGAGAATGATACGAAGGAGGAGGGAACAGCAAGATGGTGTAAGCTGAAAGAAATGAGTTGTAAACAGGAGGCTCAAGAAAGAAGTAAAGAAACGTACTAGACCGTAAGTATAGGGGGACTAAAATATAAAACAAACCTGCTTTAGTGCAACCATAACCTTACATGGGGATACGCGGCTCCTTGTGGGAAGGATATAAGTCTGTCCGAAAAAAAAATAGCAATCTTTAACATTCCTGGGAGACCACACATCCATATGTTGCGAGAAATAAAATAATGCTGGCATTTTAGTCAGCTAATCAAATCAAGTAACACATGAGGCAACAAAAAGTTCGTTTGAATACTTTTTATTTTAAACATTTTGAATTATTAGCTACTTGACTTCATCTACTAAGCAAGATGGCCAGCATGATCGCAATCAATCGCGACGTCATCGGCCACTTTTGCGTGTTTAAAATTACAAGATGAACAGCGGCGAATGTTCAGCCGACCGTGGCTCGTTTCTCGGTAACCTCTACACCTCAGATATTATAAGGCCGAGTCCAGACATCTGATTACCAGCGTTACAGTCTTAAGGTATATTTGATTCGATCGATTACCTTTGCTACTGCTCTCTTATTTTGAAGACGCCCACCCGAATTGGCGTCAACACGTCACAATTGCAGCTTTCGTCCCCGTCTCGTACGCTTGATTGATAATTCAATTACGGGGGCAAACACAGCTCTCGAGATTGCAGGTTTGTTTCAATCAGCAGTCAACGCTCCAGAAAGCGTGGAAGTTAGTAATAAAGAAAAAAAAACTTAAAAGTACTTTTCGTTCGTTTTTGAGTGCAGGTCGAATGGCTGGGACATTTATTTCAGTCACTGCGTTCGTATAATAATTGCTTATTTGCTGGCGTCGCATGCGGTAGTAAACATCAATATGACGAATTAATATTACATTTTAACGAAAGCAGTTACTAGGTTTCAGGCTATATTAATTCAGAATTTGTAGAGTCACGAAACAAAGAATAAAGGATAGATGCATGTCGCAAGCAAAACCATTATTTTCTCAAGCACTCTGTATATTACAAATTGCGATATTTGTCGTGAAGGTATCAATACCACATGAATCATCCACACGAAGAAAAATTTATGACTTTAATTGCACTTTATGTAAAACAACACAAGTGTGCGTTGAAACCGTTCACTAAGTTTACAATGTGAGTGTCGGAAAAAGATTTGACTCGTTTTACTACAGTTGGTGATAGGTTAGGAATGCATTAGATGCGCTGCCTCCAGCGCGAACTTGTTGCCTTTGATAACACTTCGTGGCACGTTAAGGCAAGGCGCGGCGAAAGGCAACAAGCACATGCTGGAGGCAAACCTTCTACTGGGACCTGTCCACAAAGATAGATATTGTGCAATACGCCATTAGCTTTTTACACAAGCTTTCCAGAGGATTTTCGTCTGAATACTTACACGTAAATCCTAGAACGTAAAACACACCTTGATGGGCGTTCAGAAACCTGTAAATCATAAGTGCACAATAAAAAACCATCTCCATTTGTTACTGTGGGGAAAGAGTGTTGCAATACCCCTGCATCGAGACGGCACTAGAGATTTGTCATCGACCGCCCAATGGACGCTAAGGTCGCATTATGTGTCAGTGTTTCATCACCGTCCCTCCATTCCCTACGCTTCTCGTCTGTTCCGATATTCCTCAGCCAGAAACGAAAGAGGCGGAAGGTCAGCGACCCCAGAGATTGAGTTCCGAAGGAATAACGAATTTAATCCGGGACCATAACGCAACTAATCCGCTTTCATTAATCCGGTTCACTAAGTCTCGACAAAGAGCGGATTCGCAGACGATTGGAGTCTGTAAACATAATCTTGGAGGCACTGGCCCCTGTCGATTCGAAACGAAAGTGGGCAGTTACAGAATGCTGCAAGAAAGACCTCGGCGACGCAAACAAAAAAAAAAGAGTTATTTTTTTTAACCATGATTTTGTTTTACTTAGGACGAGTGCGTTCTGAGTTATAAAGAAAATTATTTAAATTATTTTGCCTGTGAGAATTTCAACCTTTACATAAATGCCAATTACCGCCTGTAGTTCCACACAAATCCTAAAAAAATGCCTCCAACGCAAAAGAGCAGGACCTCATAGCTTAAATGTGATTTCAAGTCGAGTTTAAGACAAAACGGCAATGTGTTCAGAAACCTTTATTCCAACTCACCACTTCCGCTTCTAAAATTGTTTCAATCTAGTTCACATACTTTTATTGTTGTTGATGTTTTCTGGGGGAAAAGGGGGGGGGGGAGTGGAGGTAATAATCGACGGTTTCATTTTTTGTGATCAAATGTCTGCGTATGGTTTGCTTCATGTGCTAGATAAATAAATATCTTGGTTGTAACAATAGCTTCATGCAAATTGTAATCTTATTATCGTTATCTGATAAAGAGTATTACAGCTACGAACCATTCCCCCGATAATATTTAGTCTTTTCCAAGCCAAAATAACATGAAAACTCTGAGACAAAACTGAAGCTGGATAACGCATTCAGCGTACGTTAGGACGAAGAGAAAAGTACGAAGCGTCCGGCGCTCATGCTGCTCACTCATGGTATCGACAGGACTTTAAAACGCCAGAAATAAGCGGAAGTGAACCGACGTCCCGCAAATATGAATGTGGTCCAAGTTGTACAGTCAGAAACAAACTGAACTGGAGCGCGCGACAGTGCATATAATTTTTTTTCCCGCCGGGCGCTAGACTGGCGGGTGTCGACGCAACCCCGTACGTGGTCACGTGGCGAGGTCCCTTCTTAGTGTATGGGTGGGGGCGGGGGGGGGGGGGAGAGGGGGGAGCGCGTTAACCCTGGAGGTTGGGTATCATGTAAGATAACGGCCTGCACAAAAAAAAAAAAAAGATATTGCTGTCTCATTTTCTTCTTTTTTTTCTTCCGTGCACTTTACGTTTTGCTTTTAAGACAGGCTAATTCTTAAAGAAGCATTGTTTTCGCAGAATCTTATCTAAAGAGCTACCTACCCCCCCCCCCTAATTCGCAATCCGATGAATCCGCCATCACGTGACCAATCAGTTGTACTGATTGCCGCTGGACAAGCACCCCGAAGGAGAAAAAAAACAAACACGCGCGGTGCGCTCCAGCTGAGTGTCATTCTGACCGTACGTGAACCGACTTTCGGAAGTAGAAAAGAGGAGAGGGCACTCTGGAAAAAAAAATTCAGGGGCAGTCTGCGGCAAATGTCCCACCGTCAACAACGGCAGAAGAACGGAGTGTTAATTGTGCGTCCAGCTGCGGGACCCTTAAAGCGACACTGATAGGGTATTTATGTTAGCCGCGGTTTTTACTTGAACATTACCTTTAAGAGCCCAACCAACTACACGAAACAGAATTTGAGTTTCGAAATTCGCTTTCTTTCCGCCCGAAAAATTCTGGTTTTAGTCGCACTCACTTACTTTTCCGTGGTCACGTGGCGTTCGAACTATGTGCACCAATAATTCAAAATCGTGGGTCATCTAAGGCACACATTCAATGTTAAAAAAAGAAAAGAATGTGAAACCCATTTTTGTTGCCTCCAAAAAAAAATGCAAATAGGTTGAAGAAAAAGAATGGTTTCATAGTTCACAGGAAGTACATGAACACGTCCTTCTTAATATGGCTACGTACCGCTGGCTGAACGACGCGATGGCGGCGCACGACGAACCAACATTTGGATGGAAGTGAGACCGATAGTTCAGAACTGCCGTTCCTGGTACCAGCCAATTGATCTTTAAGCGCAGAACATCGAACGTAAGGGATGTAAGTGAGAAACAATGGCGCGACAAACAGTGCACGCAAATTCGTCATCTGCTTCACACGCCGGAGAAGCGGAGAAAAAATAAACGCTTACAGGTGTCACCACGTGACATCCGGCCATGAGCTTCCGTGCTCGTGTTTCGGTTTCGGTTTCGAGCAGTTAAGTTTTTTTGCCTTTATTAAAAATATACGTGACTCTGCAGCAAAATATTTATTGGGTATAGTCTCATGACACCATATTAAATCGCCTGGCGAAAAATAAATAGAACATTATTTTGGGGGGTGTAAGTGTTTTTTTGAGGTGGCGTACGCGGATGAATTACGGGTACGTCCAAGACGTAGTTAGTGCGAAATGCCAGATACTTTCAACTGGCCGAGGACGGTTTTGTGCCACGCGCGGAGGAAAAGTGTAGTCAATGTGAATGATTAGCAAAACTGTCCAATCTTTAAAGCCGCGACACACTGCTCTTACATCATACAAAAACAAAAATAGATTTTCGCCGCAAACATGATGAAGAAATTATTCGCGTACACGGCTTAAATATTTTCGAATAATGTTTGCTTCATAGATGTGTATGCTTGTGTCACTAAATAAGCTACACTTCAGAGTAACGACACCTGGCCATATTGTGGCTTAAAAGCATGGTTGCCAGTTACCTAAAGCTTCATCTGAAATCACAGGAAACGCTTTCCCGTCCTCTAGAGATGTTGAAACAGTTCGCAACAAAGCAAAGCGATATTAAACGAGCTTCCAAACACCACATACAATGCTGATGAAGTCGCATTTTTGAATCATGACGATCGGCAGTTGCGTCTACTCTGCACAAGCACCAAAATGGCGGCGCCCACATCAATGTCAGGGAACGGAGTGCCGATACTATAAGCGCAGCTCATTTAGTGGCTCTAGTGTATGCTAAAGACAGTCCATAGATGGCCAATGTAACGAGACTATCCTACAAGCAAGAAACACGCCTCGGGTGGTGTTTGCAAACCGTCTTTTGTACAATGTATTAGCAATGTGGCTGCGGCTTTAGCATGCAAGTATTTTTCAAGCTGCACTATGTATTTTTCTCCCTCCTATTTTCTTCCAGGAGAATGGAGTCTATAAAATATACTAAATTAAAAAAAAAGAAAGAAAACATTGGCAGCAACAATTATACGAGAGCTCAGAGCTCCGCTGTAATGATGCGGATATTACTCCGGTGCCCTTTCATCAGAAAATTCACATGACCACTTAGTGCTGGTTGTAACAACTGCAAAGAACAAGACCGATTATACCTAGGTCCATGTGTATTAATGATGAAAATATACTATTCGACGCCATCATTTTTATTGTTGTTGTAAAAAAAAAATGGTTCTACATCTATATTCCTCGTCTATTTTATTCAAAGCCGGGCATAAATGCCTCGATAACCTTTCTCTTGAATTCGTAGATAGCTTTTCTTTAAAATTTGTTTTAATTAAGATCCAATTACCAGACGAATCTGATTTTGCTTAGCACACGCAGATTCGGCGTTGCGAAAAAACCGGGGGTGGTACTGTTCGAGACGGGGATACTCATATACGAGTACTGCTAGATTGCATGTAAGATTTAAGGGATACCATAAATCCTGCATGAATTATTAAATTTCGTTCTGAATTTTAGTGCTTTTAAGATATATATCCTATAACTAAGTGAAACTCGCATAAAATTAGGAATGTGTAAAACATCTTCAACATGTATATATTTTTTGAGACTGGAGTATTCTGTGTTGCGATTATAGGTTAGTTGAAAATGTATTCGTGACTAGATAAAAAACACGATTGT